>CAUYSK010019989.1:0-34529 GCA_963575035.1 Avahi laniger | reverse complement strand
GGCTTGAATTCCCCACTCAATAGGCATACACTGGCTGAAAGGATTAAAAAAAATACAAGCCAAGTATTTGCTGTCTCCAGGAAACACATCTAACCCACAAGGATTCATTCAGACTCAAGATGAAGGGATGGAAAAAAATATTCATACAAGTGAAAATCAAAAGAAAGCAGGTATAGCCATTCTCATATCAGATAACATAGGTTCAAATCAACAAAAGTAAAGAAGACAAAGAAGACAAAGATGGTCATTACATAATGGTAAAGGGAGTAATTTGTCAAGAAGACATAGCAGACCTACGTATTTATACACCGAACACTGGTTCACCCAGATTCATAAAGCAAACCCTACAGGATCTAAACAAAGTGATAAACAGCAGCATCATAATTGCTGGGGACTACAACATCCCACTGACAGAACTGGACAGATACTCAAGCAGAAAATAAATGAAGAAACACTCGACATATATGGGGCTCTAAGAGTAAATGGACCAAACAAACATTTACAGAACATTCTACCCAAAATCTACTGAATATTCATTCTTCTCATCAGCACATGGAACATTCTCTAAGATTGGTCACATCTTAGTTCACAAAACGCATCTCAACAAATTCAAAAAAATAGAAATTATACCATGTATCTTCTTAGACCATAGTGGAACAAAATTAGAAATCACCTCTAACAGAAACACTCAATTCTGCACAAAGTCGTGAAAATTAAACAACCTACTGCTGAATGATTATTGAGTTATGAAGGAAATTAACCTAAACATTTGTACCCCCGTAATATGCTGAAATAAAAAAAGTTTAACAAAAAAAAGACCCCAAGGGCAATCACAGCAATAGAAAAAATAAATAAGTAGAACTTGATTAAATCAGAAAGCTTCTGCACAGCAAAGGAAACAATCAACAGATCAAATGAACAACCTATAGAATAAGAGAAAATATTCACATGTTATATATCCATAAACGGCTAATAACCAGAATATACAAAGAACTCAAACAAATCAGCAAGAAAAAAATTAAACATCCACATTAAAAAGTGGGCAAAGGACATGAATAGAAGCTTTTCAAAAGAAGATAGACTAGTGATCAATAAACATATGAAGAAAGGCTCAATAGTCACTAATCAGAGAAATGCAAATCAAAACCACAATGAAATATCACCTAACCCCAGTGAGAATGGATTTTATCAAAAGTACCAAAACACGGTAGATCTACTTATATCTCTTTGCGGTATCTCCATATTGCTTTCCACAGAGGTGGTACTAATTTGCAGTCCCACCAGCAGTGTATCTCTCCTATCTCTCTGCATCCAAGTCAACATCTATTGTTTTGGGACTTTTTGATAAAGGCCATTCTCACTGGGGATAAATGTTATCTCACTGTGGTTTTGATTTGCATTTGCCTGATGATTAGAGATGTTGAGCATTTTTTCATATGTTTTTTGGCCATTATTCTGTGTTCTTTTGAAAAGTTTCTGTTCATGTCCTTTGCCCAGCACCGTCTGGATAATGGACACGCTTGAAGCTCTGACTTGGAGGGGAAAAGAACAACATATGTAAACATTCGTACCCCCATAATATGCTGAAATAAAAAAGAAAAAATCAATAAATCAAACACACTATAAAGTTGGGAATAATGGAGAAATAAAATTTCAATTAGTTTAAAAAAAAAAAAGAAAAAGAAAAGAGTCCCAAAACAATAGATGCTGGCATGGATGCAGAGAGAAAGGAACACTTATACACTGCTGGTGGGACTGCAAGCTAGCGTAACCTCCATGGAAAATAGTACGGCGATTCCTCAAAGAACTAAAAGTAGACCTACCATTTGATCCAGTAATCCCACTACTAGGTATTTACCCAAAGGAAAAAAAGTAATTTTATCAAAAAGACTCTTGCACTAGAATGTGAGGGAATGGAAAAGTCTCTTCTTGGGGAAGATGAGAGATTCCTCTTCTGAGGGCCTCCCGAGAGGAAGGAAGGAGAACAGGAGAGGAGAGCTGGGCCGGGTGAATCAGAGCCACGCTCACTTCCTGCCTCTGTCCTGCCTTTATTACCTGGGGTCCAGCCCAAGTTTGAAGTTGCCAACAAGAAAGAAAAGTCTGAATTTATGAGAATACAGATAACAGGTTTGTGGATATTTCCACACTGATTTTAAGGCAGGATATTTTATAAATATTATGAGAGGAATAACTTTTCATACCATGGCAAATACTCATGTTATCCTCTCTAGAAACCATATAGACAAACCCACATATATTTTGAAGGCTTGTGTAGAAATACAATTAATATCAATTTAATATCTGGTTAAAATATTAAACTGTCACGTTGTTTGAAATATATGATCACCCTGAGTGCACTGTGGGTGGCACAGGCGTTCCAAGGTGGCACCGTTCCCTGTCTTCTCATACAGCAGCATCCTGTCTTTATGCAGGGTTTTATTTTAGATCCAAAATTACAAAAGGGAGTTAAGACATTGTCTAGTTTTTTTTTTTAATATATCTAGGATTTTTTTTCAGAGTATTACAGGGGTACAAACACTGGTCACAGAAACTGCCTTTGCACCCCAAGTCAGCATTACAAGCATGTCCATCTCCCAGACAGCGCACACCACACCCTTAAGTGTGAATTTACCCATCCCCTCCTCCCCTCCAACCTGCCCGATCCCCGATGAATGTTACTTCCATATGTGCACATAAGTGTGCATCAATTAGTGCCAATACGATGGTGAGTACATGTGGTGTTTGTTTTTCCATTCTTGTGATACTTCACCTAGAAAAATGGGCTCCAGCTCCACCCAGGTTAATACAAGAGGTATTAGTTCACACATGTTTTTCGTGGCATTGTCTAGTTTTTAAAACTAGGCAAATGCACCCACATTACTACTAATTTTGAGGATTAATATAATAATAATGTGGGTATATTTGTGGAGGAGGGAGCATTTTTCAGGTTTGAGTTTTGAATCAATCCCGACAATTTTATATCTCAATGTCTAAGTTGAATTCCTACCCCTGGATCAGAGTGTACATAATTGTGCTAAGTGTGGAAAGAACTGAGTGCAGTTAGATGAAAATGTCTACACGTGTATTAGTGATTTACGCAGGATACGGAAATGAGTTGTGACTTTATGGATGGGAATGATTTTTCCTTCTGTTTAATATTTAGGCCATGTCTCCTCTGGCATCCTAGTCCGTTATCTCTCTCCTCCTCCTTCACACTTTCCATAAGCCTTCTGGTTTCGCAGCAGACACATTATAAATCTTCTCCTTCTAAGTGTCCCACATATGTTTCATTAAAAGTGTTTGTTTCTTTGATCAGCTTGACGTTTTTTAATGTGAAAAAAATAATAACTTTGTCGCCTGGCACTTGGAACCGGAGAGGCCCTGAGTGAAGAGCAGCCAAGGTGAGGGGGCCGAGCCAGGGGTCGGTGGCTGCCGCTCGGCTCTGCTGGGGGTGGGCCTGCTCCTCTAAGGCCCGGGAGCACAGGCAAGACGGGACAGAACACCACTGTGTGGCGGTTTGCGAGGGCGTCTATAGCAAAGTACCGCAGACTAGGTGGCTTACGTAGCAGAAATTTATTGGCTCACAGTTCAGCGGGCTGGAATATCACGAAAGCAGCGTATCGGCAGAGTGGTTTCTTCTGAGACCCCCTCTCCTTGGCTTGCAGACAGCGTCTTCTCCTCCCTGTGTCTGGACGTGTTCCTCCCTCGGTACCTGTCCGTGTTCTAATCTCCACTTCTTATAAGAGCACCAGTCATATAGGATTAGGAACCACCTTAATGACCTCATTTTAATTTAAATACCTCTTTAAAGACCTTGTCTCCAAATAGTCACATTCTGGCTGGGCATCGTGGCTCACACCTGTAATCCTAGCACTCTGGGAGGCCAAGGTGGGAGGATTGCTTGAGGTCAGGAGTTCAAGACCAGCCTGAGCAAGAGCAAGACCCCGTCTCAACCACAAAAATAGAAAAAATTAGAAGGGCAACTAAAAATAGAAAAAATTAGTCAGGCATGGTGGTATGCACCGATAGTCCCAGCTAGTCAGGAGGCTAAGGCAGGAGGATCGCTTGAGCCCAGGAGTCTGAGGTTGCTGTGAGCTAGGCTGACGCCACGGCACTCTAGCCAGGGCAACAGTGAGAGACTCTGTCTCAAAAAAAAAAAAAAAAAAAAGAAAGAAATAGTCACATTCTGATGTACTAGAGGTTAGGTCTCCAAGATAGGGATTTGAGGGGATGCAATTCACCCCATCATACTTGATATTTGTTACACCTTGTCAAAACACATGAGGAAGAGGAAGGGAAAAGAGCGGCAAAACAGAGGCATCAACACAAATTCCTTGGCACGGTAAACAGTGGATTTCTCAGGGCCTTCCGGCTCCATCTAGGAAGGGACTTGACTCGCACTCACAGAGGGTAGGGCACCAACTCTTGAGCAGGCAGATTAAGCCATCACGGCCAGGGCAAGGCGAGCTCTGAGTCATCGATGAAGGTCTATTTGGGTCTGCTGGCCCTCTAAGGCCGCCCATTTCCCAGCAGGGGGAAATGGTGCGGTGTGTGCTAAGACCTCTAATTTCCCCACCCCCTCCTCCCCTGCCTCCTCCTCCATGCCATCGCTGCTGGTGATGATCTCAGAATAGTTTCACAGAAGCCACCATGTACCCGTAGCCCTCACCCCCAGGGGTCCAAATGACTAAACTTCCATGACAGCTCCAGAAGCATAATTTTTACTACACAAAAGGGCATGCCATTAAAGCCCTGTGTCCCTGGTAATTGACCAGCCTGCCACCCGCCCCTCCCCCCGTGTGATGTCCTTCAGAGGGTGAGGAGGATGCACCACACAACGAGATTCCTGGATTCCCATCGGGGGCCTGTAATGTCCTCACAATTAGCATATGGGGTCTTCACTCTCACTTTCCATCTTTGAAATTGCTTCCCAGACCACTCTGGCCCCACAAAAAGGTGGCTTGAGTTTCAGAGGCTGATTCACATGTCAAATTGGACTTTATACATTTGGATTAAATCACGAGATTTTTTCAAGTCTGTGTGGAGTTTCATTTCTGAATTTGATTCTTCTTTCTACATTCTCACTTTATTTAATACTTTGTAACTTGAACTTGTACCCAAGGACTCAAGAAAACAAATGTGATAATTGTTACCATGATCCACAAAAAATGTGGGTTCTTGTAGTAATGTAAGGAAAGAAAGGAAGAATGGAAAAGAAGAAAAGGCCATTTTTATTAGAACCCTCAAAACCCCCAGCCACAACCTATTACCCTATATTCCAAAGGTGTGCATGCGGGTGCCCTCACCTTTCCTGACAGGAGTGGAAACAATCTGGGGAGGGGAAAGGGCAGATAACAGGCAACGGACGCCCTTCTTGCCATCTTACTTTGCTCAGCTCTGTTCATCCAACACTGTCTAATAAAGACACACTTCACTTCTTTCCTCTGGAAACACAAGAATCATAATTACCAATGTCATTATTAATTCAGTCCCTTTCCCCATTAACTTATAGAATTGCAAACAAAGGAAAAATGTTGTCTTTATTATAGATACTCTGTGCATGCTACACGTGCAAACAGGTGGGCAGCTGCCATGACTGACCCTCTCACCAGACATACGTAGAACAGGAGAGAGGTGGTTCCTCGAAGGAGAGGACACTGCGCAGATGAAAACTGCGTCAGCCCAGCACGGTACGGGATGGACTGCGTGGATGGAAGAATGAGGCCAAATAGTGTGTGATTATTTTCTACAAGATTTCTGTAAACAGGGACAGAAAATTTATTTATGGGGCAGTGAGCCCTGGTGCAGACGCTACTGCTAATTAGTCATAAAACCTTAACAGTCCTCCTCTCCAGGAGTGTTTCTTCATCTGGAGCTTGAGGACATCAAACTACGTTGTCTCCAGATGACTTCTGGGTCTCAGATGATCTCCTGACATGACTGAAATGTGGGAGATTTAACTCTGACATCAACTGGTAGCACGAACATGAGAAAATCACTTAATCTCTGTAAATGTCACTTGTAAATCAGGAGTGATGACATCTTAAGTTATTAATCAGATTGTATGTGCAAAATCATGTGAAAATAAATAATATTAATAGCTGCCACTTACTGAGCACCTTCTATGTATTAATAGTAAGTACCCAATACAGTAGTCTCCCCTTATTTTCTGTTTCACTTTCTGCACTCAATGTGGTCTGAAAATATTAAATGGAAAATTCCAGAAATAAACAATTCATCAGTTTTAAATTGTATGCCATTCTGAGTAGTGTGATGAAATCTTGCACTGCCCCGCTCTGTCCTGCTCGGGACGTGGACCTTGCCTTTGTCCAGAGTAGCAGCCCTGTCTGCTTTACCCACCCTGTTAGTCATCAATCTCATCGTCTGCTCCGGACTTCATGTCAGGACTGGATACCATCAAAATCAGCACAGATCAATGGTCCAGGGTCACCCAAAGCAGATAATCCTCCTCCTGAGGTAGGGTCTAAAGGTCAATAGTAGCCTAACACTACATCACACCTGTCGTTCACTCACTTCATCTCATCACCTAGGCATTTTATCACCACACAGGGAAGGGTGAGTGGAGTCCAGTAAGATACTTTGAAAGACAGGGACCACATTCACATAAATGTTATTACAGTATATAATTGTTATATTTTATTATTAGCTATGGTTGTTAATCTCTTACTGTGCCTAATTTATAAATTAAACTTCATCATAGGTATATATGTATAGGAAGACACACAGTGTATGTAGGGCTCGCTACTATTGCAGTTTTAGGCACCCACTGGGGGTCTTGTAACGTACCCCCTGAAGATAAGGGGGGATTGTACTGCCTGCCGAAGACCCACCCTTTACTTCTTTGTTCTTTTATTCCTCTTATTCCACACTTTGCTCTGCTGTCTGAATAGATAATGGTAATGAAATACTTACACAGGGAAGTCAGAGAAATTTAGTGGACTTTCACCCTTAAGGAAAGGCTAAAAGACAAGGCCATGTAATAGTAGCAAAAAATCATTAAAAAAAAAAGAAAAGAAAAGACTGAGATGACAAAAACCTATTAATAGAATGAGATGAACATGAACAGAGGTGAGGCAAGGAGGGTTGCAAGAAAAATTTTAAATGCAATATAAAAATTAAAATAACCACTAGACCAAATAAACAGCCAGGTTTTAAACTGCAGAAAACTGGGTGAGTAATGTAGAAGACACACTTGAGACACTTTTGTGGAATTTGGGGGAAAATTAAACAGAGATGAAAATTGTGAGAAAAAAGGATAGGTTTAGCCTTTGTTTTTAGTCTTTCATAGCTAAAAATCCATTTAATAAACACTATAACTCTTGAAACTGAAGAAATAAATGAAGACAGAGATATAGAAAATTTTTTGACTCCGAGAAATGACTTGAATATTGAAAGGAATCACTATATTACAAGAAAAATCATAAGTAGACAATCATATTTATAGTTGTATTTTTTAATTAATGGGAAAAAAAACATTTTTCAAAATCTGGGCTAAGAAAAATTAACTAGAATGACACAAATATCAGAGAAAGCAAGTTAACTTGATCACAACACTAAATGCAAGAAGACAATGGAGCAACAACTGGAGAGTTTTTTATGTGTTTTTAGAGACAGGTTCTCCCTCTGTCACCAGGCTGAAGTGCAGTGGTTCTTAGCTCACTGCAGCCTTGAACTCCTGGGCTCAAATGGATCCTCCCACTATAGCCTCCTGAGTGCCTGGGTCTAGAGACGCAAGCTACTGTGTCTAGCCCCTAGAGATTTTTGAGGTTGAAAGTTGGTGTATATAAATTTTTATACCAAGCCAAGTTATTATTTTTATATAATATGAACCTAAGACAGTATCAGATATGTACAAGCTCAGAAAAATATAACCTTTATCATCCCTTGAGGAAATGCACGCTACAACTGACCAATGCACCAAGAGATAAACCAAACTTAAAACCTCAAAAACTGAAAATTAATGAATTTCAAAAATTCATATGTTGAAACCTCACCCCCAGGAGATGGTATCAAGAAGCAGGGCCTTTGAGCGGCGATTAGGTCATGAGGGCAGAGCCATCGTTAATAGCGTTGGTGCCCTTACAAAAGAGGCTTCAGGGAGCCTGTTTGACTCTTCTACCGGGGAGAACACAGATGGAAAGTGCCATCTATGAGGAACAGGCATTTATCGAACATCAACTCTGTCGATGCCCTGACCTTGGACTTCCCAGTCTCCAGAACTGTGAACAATAGATGTCTGTTGATTGTAAATTACCCAGTTTAAGGTGTTTTGTTATCGCAACCCCAACTGACTAAGACACGGTATAAAAGAACTGGGCATTTGCTTTTTAATCATCAAGGACTGCCAAGACTAACCCTGATGAAGTGGTGAGATAGAGGGCACATTTTCAAACTGGATCCCTTGAGATCTGGGTTCCACAGAGGCGACTTGGAGGTGCCAAGGAGGATAAGCAAAGGTTTTGTGCTAGAGCATCCTCTAGCACAAAACCTCTCCCTTTCAACCATAACCAATCCCCGTTATCTATTTTGTATATTATGATTCTGAAAAATATTTGGTTTTGGGGAAAAAAAGACCTCAGCTATGAAAAAAGGGAGGAGGATTAAAAACATCTGAATAATAGAAAGGCCAGATATAGAAAAATCTGAGTTTGAACCCCAAATCTACCAGCTACTAAATACGGGACCTTGGGAAAACCATCAACCTCTATGATCTTTGGGCTCTTCGGTTACAAAATAATACCATATACCTTATAGACTCTTGTCTAGGCAAACTGAGATGAGATGTGAAAGAAATTCTTTTTCTAAAAAAATTATTTCATAATATTACAGAGGTACAAACAATTTGGTTACATAAATTGCTCATCCCCCAGATAGTGTACATTGTACCCGTTAAGTGTGATTTTACCCATCCCCACCTCCCACCTATTTGATTTCTAATGAATGTTATTGCCATATGTGCACCTAGGTGTTGATTGATTAGTTCCAATTTAATGGTTTGTACATGTGGTGTTTGTTTTTCCATTCTTGTGATACTTCACTTAGAAGAATGGTCTCCAGTTCCATCCAGGATAATACAAGAGGTGCTAGATCACCATTGTTTTTTATGGCTGAGTAGTACTCCATGGTACACGTATACCGCATTTTATTAATCCACTTATGTATTGATGGGCACTTGGGTTGTTTCCACATCTTTATAATTGTAAATTGTGCTACTGTAAATATTCGAGTACAGGCATCTTTTTTATAGAATGTCTTTTTTCCCTTTGGGTAAAATACCCAGTAGTGGGATTGCTGTGAAAAAGAAATTCTTAAACATGCTATATTATTACTCCACTGAAGATTTGCAAATTTCCAGCAGAAACTGCATAATAATTTATACTCTTTGTTTAAAGTATGGACTCACTCAAATGGTGTATATTCAAGTTCATGCCACAGACAAAGGTTTGGAAAGTAAGACAGTTTGCCACATGGGGTTGAAGTTCCCAGCCACATTTACTTTGTGATATTTACACATAGAGAATGTTGCTTGGAATAAATAGAGGCATCTGCTTGTAGGCCCAGGAATTCCAGCCACTTAGGCCTCCCCCAGACACCCAGAGGGACTAGGAAATAAGTATATTTCCACCTGTAACCCATTCATGGCACACCAGCAGGGAAGTTTTCAAGTAAAGATCCACATTTCTGTCTCTCATTGTAGTATGTTCTATATTTAGCAACACTATAAGCATCTCTTAGAAAGCTACAACTTTTTTCATTTGCTTGTCAGATCTTTCAGAACATACCCTATCATTCCAAAAATTAATCTCTACTTGCCAACCTGAAGTTGCCAATCACATCACCTTTCCGTACCTTCACCCAAATCTACATGTCCCTCACGCAGTGCGCTGACCCAAGGCTGCACTGCCACTAGCGGGTCAGCACCACATTGCTCAGAGTAACCCTGTATCTGTGGGTATCCCCAATTCATCCCCCATAGCTTTGCACAAAATGACATTTTTCAAGAGCTTCTAATTACGTGAAAAATTATTATGTTAAATATGTGTGGGAAACTGTATATGGATTATAATCTTAATTTGTAAAGAATATACATTGAAAAAAACATACTGAAAGCATTAATAAATATGCCACCAGGATAGCAGTAGTTTTCTCTGAGCAATGAATGATTTTTTTTTCTTTCTATTCTTCTGTATTTTTAAAATATTTTTTATAAGGACTAACATTGCTTATTTTTAATGAAATACATAATATACACAAATTTTAAGTCTACAGCGCAATGAATATTTACATATGTATGCACTCAGGTGACCACCATCCAGATCAAACTATTTCTGTCTCACCACAAGCCCCTTTATGTCCCTCTAAGTCATTAATGCTCCCTAAAAGTAGCCATTATCCTGTCCTCAATTGCTATGGATTGAGTTTTAAAGAATATGTGATACACTTACAATGGAAAATATAATAAACTCTATTTTTTAATTATAAAAAACATGAGAGACTTAAACAATGGAATGTAAGTACCTTAACACACACACATGCTTTTCCTGAAAGCACTGGCTAATAATCATGATTGTTCCATGCCTGCAAAATAGATCTCCTGAAAACTGGCCACCAGGAGAGAGATAGGTGACCCTCAGGGGCTCTGCAGGTTTGGTTCAGAATAGCAAAATCAGTCCTATTTGGCATACACAAAAAGTTAATATTCATATGAATTTGTAGAGGTTTTCAGTTCCTCTAGAGAGACCCTGCATGAACCGACTCCCTTTTGGGATTTCTGATAATTATCAATTCTCAGTGAGCGGAACTCACTTGCTCTAATACTTTCTTTCTAAATATAGTTGCATAGGTTTTTTACCCTCCCAATCTGGCCAAAACATGAAGAGGTAAAAGAAGAATGTTTAAAATTTCCCTAAAGGATCTGGGAGAGCTGAACACATCTTCTGTTTCAATAGTTGATACCATAATGTTCTTTATAGAATGAGTTTCTATAACTTCCTATCAGACCTAAACACCATCACTGGCGAGAGGAGTCTCCTTTTTGTGGTCAAGTTCAACGTAACATAGGGTCTGGCCTTTCCCTCCAGTATTAAGATCTCCGTAAGGGAGATGGCCAGTATTGTCACATGCTTTATTTCACACACCTTCATTTACCTGAAAATGGGTGTCAAAGTTCCCCTTTGGTGTCACTTACGATGTTTCAATAATTTATTCCTCTAAGTTTTCTATCTGGAAGTGATTTGAACTTCAAACATTTGAGGCTCTTCTTCATCACTCTCCAGACTCTCACATGTGGTGAGGTGTGGACAGGAATTCCAGCGCGAGTCCACACAGCGCTGAAATATTACTAGAAGAGAGGATGGTTCCCACCAACTGTGTGCATCCCCATTATCCTGCACCTTCCAGGTCCTCTCCCAACTGCGTGGTTTTGCTCACTGACCTCCACTTTGTTGCCTGATCCCTTATCTTCTGTACTAAACGTTTGCTTTTCTTGATAGTGTTATTTCTGGAGTCTCAACATCCTCCCTGCAAACCCTGTTAGATCCCCTGAGGGGCTTCTCTTCCTCTTTTCTTTTCTCATAGTTGCTTCCTTTTCCTAAACATGTTTTGGCCAACATTTTTGTTCTGTTTTTCAAATCTGGCTCCCTGACCCTGTCAGATGTATTCACCCCACTTTCCTCCGATCACAGATAGATCTTCCAATGTGGGTCCCTCCCATACAGGACATGGCTCTCTCTAAAAGCAAATCTCTCCCACGCTCCAAAACTAGCTCTCTCTTTGTTTGTCAGTAATTGCTCAGACAATGCCCTCTAACACCTGATTGCCCATCCAACCAACGCTTCGTGGGCTATTTTCTGGACATATATACCCTAAATGATAAATAATAATTTTCTTTGTGCCCTGTTATTCAGCCTTGGCCCCGATAATATTCTACCCCTATAACCAACCCCTGCCCATTTTAATAGGTTTTCATAATATATTCAAAGCTTTCACAGTATCCTATAACAGCATAGAGAAAAGAACCTGAGCTTTGAAAACAAATAGAGTGGAGTTCAAGTCCCAGTCAAGTATCAACTTCTCAGGACAAGTTTTCTTATCTCAAATGAAGACAGTAAAAACTACTTCACAGGACAGTTGGTGAGCAAAACAAGGAAACATACGCGCCTAAGTAAGGTACCTAGCGTAGTGTCCGACGGAAATTAGTCCTGTGATCATTTCTTTCTCTGATTTTCTTTAAAAATAAAATGTTGGCATGCACAGGCATGTGTACACATACACACACGCACGCACGCACGCATCTAGTATTAACCTAAACTTCCTGGACTAACATTAAATTAAGTCGTTGCCCTCTGAGCTACAATCCTATTTCTTACTCCTTTTCTTAAAGCAGACATTAGTGATGAAATCACTTTCCTCTCCTGAGCTGTACAGCCATGCTCTCTCGTGAACTCTAGATTCATATCGCCTCTCTCTCTCTCTGCTCACTGATAAGATGCTGCCATGTGTTTTGGTCACTTCTTGACTTGACAAATGTAGCTGTTGTCCAGATGGCCTCTCCTCCCTCTGTGCTTCTCAAGTCCAGTAAATATTAGAAGCTGCTGCCAAGATTCTCTCTCCCTCTGGTCATTCTGAACCTAGTTCAAATCCCTACTGTTGCTTTATATTCATTTTTCACAGAATACAACATATCTGCAATCAGAAGTGAAAGCAAAGTGCCCCTGCAAACGTATTTGGCTACTTCCTTTGTTCTTCTAAATTTTTACTTTTTTCAAGTGTTTTTACTCCTTCCAATTTTTTTCTTTTTCATTCTTCCACCCACCACTTGGATTTTTCCATTTATGCTGCTATGGTTAGAGTGTCCTCTCCAAAATGCATGTTGAAATTTAAGTGCCTTTGTGACAGTGCTGGAAAGTGGGGTCTTTAAGAGGTGATTAGGTCATGAGGGCAGAGCTCTCGTGATTGACCCAGAATGGATTAATGCCATTATCACAGGAGTGGGTTCCTGATAAGGATGAGTTCAGCCCAATTTCCTCTCTGTCTCTCATGTGCTCACTTGCCCTTCTGCCAAGTTACGATGCAGCAAGAAGGTCCTCACCAGATGCTGGCGCCATACTGTTTGGACTTCCCAGTCTCCAGAACTGTGAGCCAAATAAATTTCTATTGATTATAAATTACCTTAACTCTGGTGTTCTGTTATAGCAGCAGAAAACAGACAAAGACACATACTGGAAACTTTCCTTAACTCATTCAAAAGCGTTTCTAAAACTCCATCTAAAAAACTAGTGGTACCTAAATTCTGATATATCTATTCAATGGATGCTGTGTAGGCTTTAAAAGAATAAAGTAGTGGTTCTGGTGTAGAGAAATAGTCCAGATACTGGACTATTAGTTGAAGAGGAAAAAAAAGGTATGAAAGAGAGTGTATAGTTTGATCCTTAAATGTAAAAAAAAAAAAAAAATACATCTGTGTGTATATACACACACACAAAGAGAGAGACATATTTGCATATTTTTCTGCAAGGGAGACACATTTGCATATTTTTCTGCAAGGATACACAAGACATTATTTTAAATGTTTACCTTTGAGGAGAGGGATCTTTTTCTACTATTTGAGTTTTCTAGCTATGTGCCTTAGTTAATTTTTTTTCCTAATGTCATCAAGAATTATCTGGGCAGCGGGACTATGGAAAATTATTGTTTCTTTTTTTAATACTATAGAGCATATTAACATCTAAGAAATGTTATATTTAAAAAATAAAAGTAATGATGTCCCCACTCCAGAGGCTTAAGCTCAGAAAGGATTGTTAGAAGAAGCCAACACAAATCCATCACAGTCCCTGTGCTGAGAGCATTACTTATTTCCAAATGTCACAAGGCCTACATTGTATTCAGCACTGAGCTGGAAAAATAGAAATGCACTAAGGAAAAGTGAACAGAGAAAATAAAAAGGAATCAAAGAAAGTGCCTGTCCTCAAGGAGTTTCTGTATAAACAAAGGAATAATTGCTACAATCCAGGCAAGACAAGACTGGAGGAAACCTCAGTGGCACAGAAAGGGAAGAGGATGTGACATTTGAATTGGGCCTTCCAGTAGTCAGGATGGGCTGCGTATTGCTGTAATAATAAGTTGGCCCTGAAATCTCACTGTCTGACACTATCCAAGGTTATTTCTTGCTCCTGTGCAGCCCACTGCAGCAGGCCTGGGCAGCTCTCCATTTCTTCTGCCACGTGAATCTCAGGACAGTTTGCCATAGGCAAATGGCTAACTGGGCAAGTTGGTCTTTGCGGTGCTCTCACTTTTCCTTTCTTCTTCAGTAACAATTTCTTCTTTCTCTTTACTATTGAGAATTAGCTTTCTTCACATCCCTTCTGTTCACCCACAGAACCCAGCACTCTCCTGCTCACACAACACGTGTGATTGATGAAGCTGTTTCCCCATAACTGCATTTCTTCCCCATGCTGCGGCTCTTCTCCAGGGCACCTTCCCAGAATCAAAACTTACTTGCACTGTGTCTCGTTCTCAGCTATTTGAGGGCTGTGCTGCAGCACACAAATGCAGAAACATGACGCTTGTCATTTGGAGTGAGAAACAAATGGACAGGAAAGAGTCCCACTGGAAAAGAGCCTACCGCAATTGGAAGCAAATACAGAAAAATTACTTAATGAGGAGTGAAGATCCACCCTGGGGGACTCATGCTCCCTCTCCAAAACAGTTCCATGGGCCCCATTCTGACGTTAGAGACAAAGACCTGCAAACATAAGGGTGACATGCTGGCCTAAAAAGACCCTGCTATGAGCACATTTTTAGAAGACCCTGATGCCCAGTGTGCTAATTATTCTCTACTGTACCTTCCAAATCCATTCTCCCCCCTTCTTAACTCTGCTCTGGGTGTAGGAAGGCTCTCTGTGGATTACAGTGTTGGTCGCCCTCACTCTCTGGCTCCAGCCAATGGGAGTAACTAGCAGGCAATCAGAGGGCAAGAAAAGACAAAGGTCAAAGTACTTATTCCCTCAGGTTTCTCCCTGCCCTGCTGTGGTGTGACAGTGGCTACAGGGCCCTATCTCAACCACACTCCTGACAAGCAGACCCTTCCCCATGGCTGCAGCTGTCTCTGGGTTCCAGGAACAGCCACCTCCCTTTGCCTCTTCAAGTCTAGCTGTGGTAGCAGCTTCTCACTATTGCTGGGCCAGGATTCTGTATTGCTTTCTGTAACCTTGTTCTCACCTATGCTGAATTACCCCTTCACTACACTCCCTTCAGTCACCTGTTAACTGTGCACCTGTCTCCTGCCAGTCTCCACCCAGCTCAACTCTTCAGCTTTCCTCAAGAGACTCTGCCAGAAGCCCAGTGAAGCCAGTCAGCCCAAAGAAGCAGCCTCAAAATAAATTCCTCCATTGGAACCCGTGTGCAAGATCAGTGGGAATTTAAAGATGGTGCACTCACTATGGAAAATAGTATGGGGTTTCCTCAAAAAGTTAAACATAGAATTAATGGGTATAGCGTTTGTTTGGGATAATGAAAAACTTCTGGAGATGAATGGCAGTGACGATTGCATGACAATGTGAGTATACTTAATACCACTTGTCTGAGTCTGCTTCTGCTACTATATCAGAATACCTGAGACTTGGTAATTTATAATGGACAGAAATTTATTTCCTCCTAGTTCTGGAGGTTGGGAAGTCCAAGATCAAGGAGCTGGCATCTGACAAGTGCCTTCTTGCTGCATCATCCCATGGCAGAGGTGGGTAGGCAAGAGAGAGAGAGTTCACACCCAAAAACCTTTTCATTAAGACATTAAAGTTACCCTTAAGAGTGGAGCACTCATGGCCTAATCACTTCTTAAAAGTCCCACATCTTAATACTGTTACAATGGCAATTATACTTCAACATGAGTTTTGGAAGGGACAAACATCCCAACTGTAGAACCACTAACCCATACCATTTAAAAATGATGGTTAAGATGATAAATTTTGTGTTAAGTGTATTTTACAATTTTAAATAATTTTTAAAATTCCTCTGCACCCTGATAAATAAGCTTTCTTTCACTAGAGCAAGCATCAAGCATGCTTAATTCAAACATCCCTCTAAATCAGGATGGGAAGGGAACATATGAGCCTTCATACAAGATTTCACCAGCACTGGGACCCAAACTAGACCAAAACGTGTCATGCCAAGGAAGGCAGAAACCACAGGATACTAAGCCACTGGAAACCCAGAAACATACCTATTCATACACAATTCATACACACATCTCTGTACTAAGACTAAGAACAGCCCTCAGGCAGTAGAAACAAAGGTCTGGTTTCCATGTTCTCCTCCAGCAGTCTGGTTTTGAGGTTGAACCCCATGTCCTCAAAACAAGGCAGCCTTTTCCACTCTTTCCTCCACCAGAGTGAAATAAAAGCTAAGGACATATGAATCAAGATGACTGGCTCTTAAAAACTTTTTTTAAATGTGTTCCTATAGCCACCCCTCATTAATCCTTCATTTCCTGAACTCTCTGGTATCTCCTGTTTTTATTCTGAAGCTCATGATGCTGTCACAGGTAAATCTAGGACATTTGGAGCCTGATGTATCTCACTGCACAATAGGTACAAATGCTCTGGGCTAGAAGGAGTGAGAGCCAGCACCTGGTCTTTTCCTCCTGAGCTGAAGCAGAGCTTAGAAAGGCTCTGCTCCAGCTATTGGAAGAAACTCCTTGTTAGGCAGATAGTGTGAAGACAAGCAATCGTTTAAACTAGTGGTTCTCAAAGCCTAGTTCCTGAATCCACAGCATCACTTGGGAACTTATTAGAAATGCAAATGCATAGCTCTGGTCCCAGATCTAATGCATCAGAATTTCTGGGAGTGACCCTAATTGTAGATCTCAAACATAAGCGCTAGTGGAGAGTGCTAACTCCCATGCTGATGGATAAGTAAGTTAGCCTGGGTAGTAAGTGAGAGGCACAGTTGGGAAACGGTGTCGTAGACCAGCAAGTTGCATATTACAAATCTAGCAACAGAGGAGCTGGTAGACAGGCAAGCTTAATAGTGAGGAATCAAGGAACAGACCTTATTCTGTGGACATTAGGAAAGTTTGCAAGTGGTAGCAGAGCTCTGGTCCCCAGTATGGGTTGTGGAGACAGAAATTCCAGCCCGAGGAGGTGGGAGGGGCTGGGGTGGAATGTTGAAGAGGAGAAAACAGAAAAGGTAAGGAAGACCTAGATAAGTTGAAGGGACTTAGAAAAGTTGTCAGGTTAGACATTTAGCCCTGGGGGACAAGGTAGAGATCCAGCTACCAAAACTGGAAACGCAGTTCCCAAAATTGAGTCTTAAGAAGAAGACCCATTAATCAGCCCAAGAGCAGAAGGATGAACCAAGTCTCCCCGTGAGGAATTCAAACTCCTCCTGAGCAAGCATGCTGGCCCTGGGAATGGGGAGGGCATCTCCTGGCTCCACAAGTGGGATTTACCTGGGAAGAGAGGAGGTGGGAGTGTGGAACAAGCACATCATGAAGCAGATCGACTCCTATTTTATTCTCTCGTTTTTTCCTCAGGTCTGCCTCCTTCTCTACATTCCAAGTCACAGTTGGGGACCCCAAGGGGACAGCAGACTTGCTGCTCAAGTCAGCTCTCTTTCATGCAGACATATTCTCCTTTCTCTCCCAGTGGTTGCTCTCAACCCCCACACCCTTTCAGACACTCCGAGTCCTAGAATGATCACAAGTCAGTTATGTACGTAATACAAGAAGGTTTTCAAAATAATTTGATGAATTCTATTTTCACGAGTTCTTTTTTAGGACTATTAAGTAATAGCAATGTAGGAATAGCTTATGTATTATATTCTACACACACACACACACACACACACACACACACACACACACAGGTCCCTAACCAATTCTCACTGCAAAGAAGGGGACTCTTTCATTTGTGATGTTTTAACCCAAAGGGTCAGAGCTCCAATGGGAGGAGTTTGAAATACTTCATGAACCGAATTAGGTAGAAAACTGGGACACAGACAGCCTTAGACACCCTTCAAATTATATAAAGAAGGCAGCCACTTTCTTTTGTAATGAATACACCAGCCCTAAACTCCCTGAATTTCAGAGAAGCTCTGCAAAGGCCTCCCTGCTCTATGCCCTGCCAGGAAGGCTATTTTGGGCATTTCCTCTTTGCCACACAAAATGCTTCCCTTGGTGCCACCTTAGAGAGAACAGAGGCAGTTGCAAAGTGTTTTCACCAAACAAACAGCTCTTCATCACGAAGAAGAACAGAAAGTGCTAGACTGCAAGGATTTTCATCACATTCGTAGATAGATAATGTTGCTGTGCTTCCAAAACTGTGGGGTTAATTTTGACCCAAAAAAAAAAAGTCTACTCCAAAAATCATTCCAAACAGCACCACTGTGAAAGGCTTCCCTCCCAGGCAGCTGAACTCCTGGAAAGCTCAAGACATCTAGAAGACTGAAGAGACAACCGATCAGAGACCTCCCGTCCCTGTCACGTCCCAAGTTGTCTGCCTGGAGAAGCAGTGAGGGAGGGACATCCATCAAGCCCAAATTGTTGCACAACGTCCACAACAGCGTGATCTTCACACAGCATCTGTTCCTTCCTGTCGGTGAGTACGGATGATGAACTACCAAGGGCACTAACATCTAATTGCTACTTTTTAATATCGGGGGTTGGCTTTGAGGATTCCTCAATTAAAAGCAGGAAAGGACAATTCTAACACTCAGCCAAGCCCTGAGTAGATTGTGAATTAAGGGCAGATGTCTTGACCTTCCCCTTTTCTCTTTCTGCCATCTTCTCCATCTATTTCCTTGCCTCTAGCCCCCCGAGACCTTCTGCTCCACCCTCCTTGCCCAGAGACCTGGGGACCTCAGTGTTACTCCATCCCCAAGTAGCTACAACATACACAGCACAAGGAATGGTTAAAACAGCAGAGAGTGGCAGGTGAGAATGCCTGGGTTTAAATCCTGCCCTGTTGACCCACTAGCCAGGTGATCTTGGGCAGTTGACTGAAATTTTCTGTGCCCTATTGAGGTAGGGAAAATGATCATAATAGTATCCACTAGGGTGTTGTGAGGATTCAAAGAGCTGACATTTTTAAACACATGTAGTGAGCACTATGTAAGTTCTTGCTAAATAAATAGCAACATGTGTTATCAATCAAGAAGCACTAAGCTGGCACCTATCATGTGCCTTATGGGGGAACAGGTGCTATGGAAGACATACCTGAGTAGAGATGCTAATGCGTCATGGGCCCGTGCCAGTCCTGGAGCTCTGTAATGGACACTTCGTTTCTTTTAAAGATGGCAACTTTCCTTAATTACCATCAGTGTCTTGGTCATGGGTATTCATGCCAATTCTGTTCCCCTGCATTAGTCCTGAGCATTCACTGTTACTTCTCTTCCAGGGCTGACTATGGGTTCACTTTTGCCCCAAAGCCAACCAAGAGGCCAGTTCGTCATCTAGGACACAGGTCATCCAGAGTTTGCAGGAGCAGGGAAGAGCAGAGTATGACAGAGGACACACACTCACAGCAAACTCGACCTTCTTTACCACCATATCTCCAATCCCCTCTCTTTGCCTTTCATAACACCTCCTTTCAATAATGAGGTATTTGATTGAAAACTGAGCTTGAAGACAGAACTATCTTCAGCAGGTCAAAACTCCATGCAGAAGCTAATCTCCCTGCATGCAAATCCCAAGCAGCCCATGTCTCTGAAGGCTTGCCATGCATCCAGGCTGGGCTAGGCCTTGTGGAGGATACAGTCGGGCCACAGGCACAGCAGTCACCAACCCTTCTCCAGTGAGCTCAAGGAGACAAAGGACCAGATAAACTGAGCCTTGAAGGGCTAGAGGATTTCAGGAAAGAAGGGAATAGAAAAGAGTAGGTATAATGAGCACAATCTCTGTGGGAGAAATGGGGTTTAAAATTTATCCCGAATAGGTGGAGAAAACAGAGGCCATCCTAAGAGTCAGGGCAGAATCTGAGACGCAGTATCAATCATAGCACGTTTCTGAGGCAGCAAGACCAGCCGACCCCTAATGGAGGATGAACGCTGGGAATGAGTAAAGAAGAAAAGTGGACAGAAAGGGTTGGCATCAGGTTGTGAAGGGCCTTTCTGAAAGCTCAGCTGGGGAATCTAGATCTGATTAAGTGTGAGATGAACAAGATGATCTTCTCCGCTAGCTCTCTTGGAAGCTGGATGAATACACTCCCCACCGGGGGCTGCTGGGGAAAGCTGTTTCTCTGGTAGCTGCCGTCCTCTCTGCTCTGCCCTCCTTACGTTCATCCTAGCAGGCTCGTTGACTCACCTGCACTGCTGTAAAAGGCTCTCAGCTGCCTCCCACCTGCACCCTCTGCTTGCTGCCATCCATTCCACACCAGGCGTGTCAGGTTCATGGCCCTAAAGCTCAGCTCTCAGCAAAAGCCTTCAGTGGCTTTGCACTGTCAGTCAAATTGCATCTCACCTCCACACTCCTAAATTCAAGACCATTCGATCTCTAGCCTCAACTTACTTTTCTCATCTTTGATTCTATTTCTTCATATTATGGTCAGGACGGATTAGACAGAGGCACTCTCCCACCTCCACCTGCCTGACCATGTGTGGTCCTCTCCTGGAATGGTCTTTCTGGGTGCAGAATAAAGCATCCTGAGACCATGGAGACAGGTACAGTGGAGCCGACAGTGGAGCAAAGGGAGGACCTCAGGAAGTGCCTAGGGAGTGTACTAACAGGGGTGTGTGTGTGTGTGTGTGTGTGTGTGTATGTGTACGTGTGTCCAGAAAGAGGCACTGCAGCCTCCTGGTTACGAGTCTGAACTTTACAATCGAGCAACTGCATTCTCACCCTGGATCCAGCATGCCATAGCTGTGAGACCTTCGAAAACCTTCTTAACCATTCCAGGCTTCAGTTTCTCCACCTAAAAAGTTAGGCTAATTACAGCATCTTCCTTTCAGGGCTGTTATGAGGATTAAATGGGAGGGTAGACATGAGCACATAGCACAGTACTAGGCAAATAGCAACAGCTAAGTAAGTGCTAGTGTTAAGCAGAACTCAGTGAAAAGAGATTGGAAACAGGCAGGCATGCCTATAGCTCCAAATATCTCCATATTTATCTTTCCTCCTCTCTTTCCCCTTCCCACAGCAAAGCACCTCCGAGGTCTTCTAGGATCTTCTTCTTTTATTGCATCTTCAATCTCCGTTAGAATGCTCCTTTTTTGCCTGTGAACACCTTACCTCCTTGGCCCTATCTAACCCCACACCTTCCAGCACCTTTCATGCATGTTTGGTAGCCAATGTGCAGACTGAGTGACAGAATGAGGTCCAAGCCTGGAGTCTGGAGGTGAAGGCAAGGTAGGAGGTATGGATGTGGAAGACGTTAACAGAAATCTGACATCATCAAAACAGACAAGGTCTCTGAAGAGAGAAAATACAGAAAGAAGAGCTAAAAATCCTGGGACAGAGACTTGAGAAACATGCACCAGGAATCAAAATCCCTGCGAAGAAAAGCTGTTTCTCCCCTCGGTCTTCCTGGCTCCTTTTAGTGCCTTGTACCCTCTTACATGTTACCTGGCTTATCACCAACGTGCTATTCTTGGTCCTTCCGTCCTCTCTCACTACGCTCTTCTGGTCTCTTCTATCATGTCAATGCAGAAGACACCCACCTCTCCCTCTGAAATTTCATCCAAATGTACAGTTTCATCCTGAAGTCCCTGGCCTAGAAGTCCAACAGATGGAATGCATCTTCCAACGTTGTGTCTTGAAATGCAGTGAAAGAGAAGAGAGAGGCAGTCAACAGTGTCAAATTTAAAATTGTTTTTTAAGGCAACTTACAGAGCAAACCTATTTTTCTGCACAGTTGCTCTATCTTCAAATGTA
Organism: Avahi laniger; assembly: GCA_963575035.1. Taxonomy (NCBI): domain Eukaryota; kingdom Metazoa; phylum Chordata; class Mammalia; order Primates; family Indriidae; genus Avahi; species Avahi laniger. The sequence goes on along the minus strand of CAUYSK010019989.1, from coordinate 12,646 downwards.
GTGAAGATCAAAAGTAGCTCCAAGTACAGTCTTTGGGTGGTGGATTGGATTACGCATCGCATATTTCCTTTCTTTCTCTATAGGATGAACTCTATGCAATCCTAAAAGAAGAAGAGAGTCAGCAGTGACCCACTGTGGCTGGATTTCATGGGCAAAAGAACAAAATCGAATATGACAATCTCACCAGTGAGTGCAGCTCTCAGATCCCTCATAGTCCAATATTTTGTAATATCTACTTTTTATCGAGGTTATGTATGCATATTTATAGTAAAGTATATTGATCTTAAGGATACATTCTGATAAATTTTTACATATGAATGAATGAATGCACCTCCTGTGTAACCACCTTACAAATCAAGATATAGAATAATTGCAGCCCCCCTAGAAGGTTCCCATTTAATATTTCTTTCCTCTCTGCCAAGTAACCACCATTCTGACTTCTGTCACCACTGACTACTTTTGTCTACTGATGACCCTCTAAATTGAACCATCTGGTATAAATTCATTTGTTTCTATATTTTTTTTTCTACTCAAAATAATGTCAATTACTCTATATTGTTGTGTGTACTAGCACTTTTTTCTTTCATTGCTGGGCAGTGTTCCATTGTATGAATACCACAATTTATTCACCCATTCTCCTATTAATGGACATTTGGGTTGCTTCTAGTTTTTTGCTATTGGGAGCAGAGCTACTAAGAACATTCTTGTACGTGTCTTGTGTTGTTATAGCATGCTTGTGTCTCTTGTGTATGTATCTAGGAATAGAATTGCTAGGTCATAGGCTAGGTGTATATTTGACCTTATTAGATATGTGTTCCAAAGCAGTTTTACTATTTTATATTCTCACCAGTAATGTCTGAGAATTCCAGTCTTTCCACATGCCGATGATGGCCGATCTTAATCCAACCAACTCCATTTACGATAGAAGATTTCATGGCTCTCTTGCCCTAAAAATTTCAGAATCAGTTTTCTTTCAAACATCATCTCTATTCTTAAAGGAGGACCTTATTATTAATATGTGAAGGTTTTATTTTGCCCACCAAAGACATGGAAAGTGTTTCTTTCCCACTGCTTCATTCTACAAAGAATTGAGATAGCTTATTAAGAGGCATGCACGTACATAGACAAATAAAAAAGAGAAATATAAACTGGTGGAGTGAAAACATGAATTATAAAACTCCTGGTTTAGGAAAGTGTGTTCATTTGATACACATCACTTGGGCCACCCATTTACCTTTCTTAGTTAAATAGCACCATTTGGTGACTAGAAAGCTATTGTCTCAGAAGACGTCAACACTAATGCCGGGGCAGACATCTAGCCAGTGGGCTGGGGGAAGACCAGTGAGGCTGCCACCCAGACCGCACCGGAGGACACTCTCACGTGGATTTCAGCATAAGTGGGCTTTTTGTTGTCGTTAGGAGTTTCCCTCCCCCTGGCTGTTTAGAAGTTTCAGATGAAATTTTTCCAATGTTTTTAATGAAAGATGATATTTGCTTACCCACCATAGAAGATACTTCCTCGGCAGGAAGGCTGTCGAACATGTTGCATTCACAACATGACACAAAGTCTAAAAATCACGGAGAGACTAATTACTGGAGGAAAATTACACCAGAAGACCTATTTCCTCATGATGAAAATGACAGCCTGGTGCCCCGTTACCTGGCCTGATCGGGCAAATAGCCTGCACACGGTGTTCCAGCGCTTTGCGTTACAAGCCACGGTAGAGGAAAGAGGCACTTCGGTCCTGTAAGCAGCTCGGTGAGAAATCAAGGTGAGCTGTCAGTTAAGTGAAGTCTAATTATAAGTCTCATTTCCAGTATTTATGAACGTGACAGACAGTAACCGGGGCTTCCATGTATCTGTACATGGGACCGCCCGAGCACGTCCTTCTCTCTTTACTCCAACATCTGAATTATCATCTCAAAGCTTTGACATTTAGTGCTGACAGCCAGGGCCTAGCCCATCCACAACTGTGAAGTGATCCTTCCTTGTTCACTCTGCTTTGGTCTGTCTCATCAGCTACCTCTTACTAAGAGGATCTGTTCCTCCCTCTACTGAAAGACTATTTAGAAAGATAGAAAGTAGTCTTTTTCCTCCTTGATATTAATTTATATCACTTCTCTTCTGATCACAAAAGACCACAGGTTGTATTATTCCATCTATGTGAAATGTCCAGAATAGGGAAAGCTATAGAGACAGAAAGTAGATTAGGGGTTGCCAGGGCTGGGAGCGTTGAAGAGAAATTGGGAGGACTGTTAATGGAAATGAGGTTTCTTTTTAGGTGATGAGAATATTTTAAAATTTATTGCAGTGATCTTTGCACGTATCTGCGAATATACTAAAAACCACTGAATTGTACACTTTAAGTGGGTGAATTGTACGGTATGTGAATTAAATATCAATAAAGCTGTTTTTAAAAATAACTTCTCTTTGTGGTCTTTTCCCCAAGGCAGAAAATTTTCAGCATCCAAGAACAGGTGAGGAAGTTTTCGGAGTGGGGAGTAGGCAGGAAAGGACATGAAATTCTTTGTGTTACCCTGAAATCACACTTCCAAGGCCAATTGTGTTCATTATGTTAGAAAAGGGAGTCCTGCTTGATATTCATCACTGTTGTTCAAACTTTTTAAATCCATGACTGGTTTTGATACACCTAAATGTCTCATGACTTCCTTTGAGCTATTTGAAATTTCAAAATAAGTTGAATATCATGATTACAGGCGAATCGAAGCAAATATAGCACAACCTCTTGGAGACGATGCCATACACATTCACTCATTCAGAATCACAAGAGGGAGTGAGCATTACATTTTGTTTGTAAAACCGTCTAAAACTTTATCTTTGTATCATATCATGTCCAAGGTAGAAGAGACTTTAAGATGCTCCCTTTGTCTTTAAAGACACCGATCTGCCAGATGTGCATATGGACCTGGGGTTCAGAGGAGATGAGGAGGAGGAGGTTCTTGAATACAGTTGGGAAGGATAGAGGGAAAAATGGGTAATAGCAGTTGTTAATGGGGAGGATAGGAGCTCCTGGGTATTTACTTGCTAGCAGGAGAGAAAATTTGAGAAGAAAAGGGTCTGTAGTAGAAGGGGAGCTTCAAGCTCTGATTATGACCATTCCCTGGGATATCGTTCATTGAGAATATCTCAGTCAAGCTCATCCCTCCACTCTGGGAAAACATGGAATTTTACACTGTCTTGGTAATTGATAACATCAAAGAATTTTTATTAGGTATGATAATGCTAGTGTGGTTATACGTTTTAAAAGAGCACTTGTCTTATAGAAATACATACAAAATTATTTATAAATGAGATTACAGAATATATGGGATTTCCTTTAAATAAATTCAAACAATTTCCCCTATAAGAAGCAGGAGAGTGCATAGATTAAAGAAATTTGGGCATGCGTTGATAATTGTGGACTCTGGATGATGGGTACATGAAGATTTATATATTGTTCTGTCTGCTTATATGTACAAGGGCTGTCCAAAAAATATCCAGCCATTGTTAATCTTAATATAACAAGAACTTATTACATCACTGGATACTTTCTGGACAGCCATCATATGTTTGAAATTATCTAGAATAAAAAAAATGTTTTAAGAAACACAGTGTTTCTAACTACATGGTTATCTTCAAGACTGGTGTATCCAAGACTGGATTTTTCCTCTCGCTTTAGAAATACTAGAAAAGCAGGGAAAAAAATACATGAAAAAATTGTTTTCATACATTGAATAACAGGCAATGCATGAAGGAACACAAACAAAGTGAGCCCTACAATTGCCCCAGCTTATTGCCTGGAGGCAGTTTCCATACTGTAATACAGGAAGGGGAGACCCAAATGAGGCCCAGCATTCTCATTAAATGGCAGAGACAAAGACTAGTTCAGGGAAGAAAAGACCTGTAGAATTTACAGGGTATAGCACTTCAGAAGAGAAAGCTGCACAGAGAGATAACATGCTCCAGAAATCTGTAAAGGAGCCCCCCTGCCCCTGCATGCATGAGAAGAAACTATAGAAGGTCAGAAAGAAACACTGGAAAGCAGTAGGTTGGACACTTACAGACGCTCACATGGGGCTAGGTATCATTTGTGCTTCCATCAACCAGAATAGGAAGATTGTGTAACACACAGGGCATTAAGTCTCGAAAAGCATTTTGCCTTAGTAAGGGAGCTAAATTAACACTGGCTAAAGGCAAATTCGAACCTAACAAATCTTAAAAACAATCCTTAAAAGGATGAGATGGATCCTAAGTAATTAACTACATGCCAGAACAAAGTCCAACACATTTAAAGAAATATAACAAAACCCAGAATCCAGCAATGCAAAATTCACAATGCCTATCATCCAATCAAAAATTACCAGGGATGCAAGGAAGCAGGAAAACATGATCCATATCCGGAAGAAAAATCAACCAATAGAAATAGAGCAAGAAACGACAGAGACTATGTGAGTAAGAGACAAGCATGTTAAAACAGGTATCGTAAATATTCTCCAAATGTTTAGGAGAGTAGAAGAAAATACAAAAAAAGTAAGGGGAGAAATAAAAGATACAAAAAGAATCAAAGAAACTTCCAGAGATGAAAACTATGAATCGGAAAACTTAAATATATTGGTTACAAAGCACTCACTGAAGAAATGACCAGTAAACTGAAGACATAATAAGAAAAACTATCCAATATGAAACACAGAAAGAAAAAAGAGTGAAAAAAAACCCAGCATATCATTGACCTGTAGGAAATTTTCAAAGTGTCGAACGTCCCTGGAATTCCAGGAAAATGGTTGTAGGAGGATAAAAAATATTTGAAGAAATAATGGTCCCTATTTTTCCAATTTTGATAAAAAGTATAAACTCACAGAAGCTCAACAAACGCCAAGGAGAATAAACATGCAGAAAACCACACCAGTGCTCATCAGATCAAATTACACAAAACCAGGGGTAAAAAGAAAATCTTAAAAGCAGCCAAATAAAAAAGACACTTTACAAACAGAGGAATAAAAATAAGAATGACAGTGGATTCTCGCCAAAATCTGTACAAACCAGAAGGCAATCTAGCAACATATTTAAAATATTGTACCAAAAAGAAGAAAAACCCCGTCAATACCCCCAAAAATGTATTTCAAAAAGGAAGGTGAAATAAAGACTTTCTCAAGCAAACAAAAACTGAGAATTTATCCCAAGCATCCCTACATTACATGGATGTTACAGAAAGTTCTTTAATTAGTTCAACCTCTGTGGAAAACAGTATGGAGATTCCTCAAAGAAATAAACATAGACTTGCCATTCAATCTGACAATCCTATTACTAGGTATTTACCTAAAGAAAAAGAAGTCATTTTATCTTCACCCGCACTCAAATGTTTATTGCAGCACAATTCACAATTGCAAAGATGTGGCATCAACCTAAGTGCCCATCAGTTCATGAGTGGATAAAGAAATTGTGGTGTGTGTGGTATAAATATACCATGGGGTACTGCTCAGCCATAAAAAGGAATGAAATAATGGCTTTTGCAGCAACGTGGATGGAATTGGAGACCATTATCCTAAGCGAAGTATCTCAGGAATGGAAAATCAAACATCACATGTACTTTCTCATACTTGGGAGTTAAACGATGGGCACACACAGGCACAAAGAGATGTAAAGGACATTGAAAACCAAGAAGGGGGCTGAGGGGTAAAAACTTACCTGCCAGGTACAATGAACACTATTCTGCTGATGGGCACACTAAAAGCCCCTACTTAAGCATTATACAAGGTTTCCTTGTAACAAAAACATTTATACTCCCCGAATATTTTGAAATAATTATGAATAAATAAAGTTCTTCAGGCAAAAGAAAAATGATACCAGATAAATACCAGATGGAAAGTACTAGAAGTGCCCATTATTCTCTCTCAGGCTTACTCCTGTCTATTTGTTTCTGCATACATTACTCCCTCCAGCTGAAAGACCCCTTGTCCCCCTGCAAAACTCCTGCTCACCATGTCCCAGTGGCTCACATGTTACTTTCTCTACAAAGCCTCTCCTTACCTTGGTGGCAGGGCTCCATCTTAGTGATCTCTGTGAGTAGCTCAATTGCTGTTGAATGAATCAAGGTTGGATGGATGGGATGCCAAGTGGAACATTTGCAAGGACATTGAGCAAGTCTCTATCGATAGTCATTCTTCATTCATTTATTCACTCATTCCTTTATTCACTCATTCATTTATTATTTTACCACAATGACCTACATTCAAGAAGAGAGAAAGTTGACCTGCATTGCACACATGAAAAACGAGCTGACATTTCCAGCAGTTCTCCAGCGATATAAACCATAAACTCAGTGAGTCCATGCTCTACACTATTTAATGAAGAATTGCACAGACATAAGACTTTCTAAGAAGTGGATGAGGTTAATGGAGAAAAAGGAGCCAAAGTGAGCAAAATCTGTTCCATCATTATAGTCAAATTGGACAAAACACACACATTTTTCCATAGGAAGTTGAGTGTGTTCTCTTTTAACTCTCTACTTCATCTACATTGTGTTCGGTTTGCATCAGAGGTAAATAGTTCAACCTGCTATTTTATTCCTTTATTTTAACATAAGATAACAGAAATATTATGAGGTTAAAAAAAGCATAACAATCAAATCGTATCTCTATACTATTTATAAACTTCTCATTTCCTTTGCTCTATTTTCCACTTAAAATCTGTTAAAGTAATTAACATCCTATTTATTTAAATATCTAACTACATTTAATTTTGACCAGTTCATGAGCATCTCAGAAATATCATAAAATACTAGGCAAAAATTGCTAGTAACATTTAAAAGAACTTCAATTCCCACGTTTTTTTTAAAAATGGAGATTATAACCTACTTAAGAGGTTGGTGGTAAAGTTAGTGAAAGTAGCTGTTTCAATTTTTTTTTTTTTAGAAAGAGCTTCTTATGTGCAACTCTTATCTATTCCTAAGTCAGTTCCTTTTTCAAAGCAGAAAGCCAATCTTTATTTTTAAATCTTATTCTCTTTATAGATTATGCAGTATTGCTCTCACATACAAATATTCCAAGGGATTGCTTTGCTATTTTTAATAGCCTTTCTAATTATTAAATATTTTAATAATGTACTTGGTTTTTAGAGCGAGAGCTTCAATGAAGCAGGGACTTCTTCTGTCTGCTTTTGTTGTGGTTGTTGTTCACTACTGAATTCCTAGAGCCTACACAAGGACCCAGCCCAGAGAGAGAGCTCCATGAATTGTGGTAGACTGAATGAATGAATGAGCTGTGTTCAGCCTGGGGCAGCCTCTGAATCTTTCCTCGGGCCCCTCTTGGACCACAAGCCTTTGGAGTTATGCTTGGAAGCAATCTCTGGCCATCTGTTCTCCCTCATTTTGTCCACCTGATCTTTCTGTTTACAATATGTTAGTTTATTTGATGATATTATCTGCCTTTGTGTAATCACTTACAAATAGACCCCAAAGGTTTTTAAGAGGGGAAAATAATGCAGTCTCTCACATATTGCAAAGAGATTTCACTTACTCATCGAGCTCCCATATTTTCCCGCAATTTTCAAAACAGTACCTTTTCACTGCCACCACTGATTGTGAACGCAAATCTTGTCCTAGGTTTGGGGTACTGCTTTGCATTTGTTCTTGGAAGGTTTAACCTTAATCCCAAACTAGATTATATTCCAAACTGAAGCTTTCCAATACAAACCTAAACCCCACCTAAACTCTAGAAATGCAAGTTGGGGATTATCTAGACACCAAAATCCAATTGCTTTTTAATAAAGTCTGGCTGGCTAGCTTATCTGCCAATCTCAGAGAAGTTCCACAAACAGGAAACTTTCCCTGAGCCAGGGTAAATGCCTCAAAATGGGTTAATCTCAATCCCAAATTTTTTGATCCAGGACCTTGCCAGACACTGAACCACAATGAAACTGGTCAGAGACCCACACATGGGACTCAGCCACGGGACTTCCCGTATTCTAGTTTACATTCTTCCGTATCCAGAAACCCTTGTTATAGAAGGGATGTGTGCATAGCCTATTAAGGCAAGAATTTAGAAGGTACAAATGGGTATGAATAAATCGGCATCTTTTTAAAGGTCTGTTTTACAGAATACCAACATTATTAGGAACATTTTTCAAATTGCCAACATGAAACTTCTATTCATTGGTAGTAATGATGTTAGTTTACTAAGCATCATTTCAAGCACTATGCCTACTCATGTTTTAGTGTGATCATGCAACCCAAAAAGTAAACTTATTTCAGCAAGATTGTTTGGTTTGGAGGAGTCTTAAAAGACTTCTGGTTAAAGAAGATCGCTTTTTGCTCTGGTTGCTAGTATAAAAACCATTTTTATTAGAAAATATTTCCAAACTGTAAACAAAACATACATTTTAATAGGACATTTAAGGCATCTCTGTTTTTAAAAAGTATTCTTCCATCTTTTAAATGTGTTGTTAAGAGGAAATATGAACACGGATTTTTTAAGGTCTTAAAAACATTGGCCACAGAACCCTGTGGCATTTTAAGGGGAAAGGGCTCTTTTATTACTCTACTGTAAACACTTTTTATCATGTTCCTGTATCAATTGAATAATGCTAGATTTTTATAAGCTTCCCTCGAAAGACAAGAAATTGGGTGAAATTGTGTATTTATATATTGTATATTTCACATTATACATTTTTTATATTTTATGCAATCTACAGTGGTTTTGGCTAAGTGAACATAAGACGAAAATCACAGGAAGCTATCAAAAATGATGACTACTGTTTTATTCTAGAATTTTCTTGCCTACATTGCTTAAGAAATGTACTCTTTTTAATGATAAAATTCCCACAAAAAACTGAATAGTCTGAGAGTCTAAATCCACTTTCCAGACTTGCTTCCCCTGTAATATCTGTAATAGAACAATCCTGAATTAGCTGCTACTTTCCATAATTCTTGTCAGCAAAATCTATCAGTGGTTCTAACTCTGATTATACACGCCGGTAATGTAATTAAACGTGTTTTAAGCCTATCTCTCATGTCACAGTTTCAAATATAGCCACATAAATTTTAGCTATGAGTATTTCATACATAATTTATATATACAAATGTGTTTGCATGTGTACCTGGATTAAGTATAATAAATGTAAATTATATAATTTATATCTATATATGTTTAACTGTGTTTAGTTTCAATCAGACAATGGTTTGATATATATTTTTAATGAGGGAAAATCCTGCTGCAATATTAAGATTTTGTGTTCTGCAGACTTCATTTCTTAGTATTTTTTTAATTAAAAAGACAAATACATTTCAATGTTCTTTTTAGTAAATGTTATGCTTCCTGTTCCAAAACAACCTTAAGTTTATAAATAAGAGATAATGAATCCAAGAACCATGTTATTCCATGAGCTTGTGAACAAACAATTTAAAGTCAAACTAGAATTCTTTCCAAGTTGGATTTTCACATGATACAGTTTATAAACAAGTTTTAGGGGTAGAGAGACTGGTTTGGTCTTGTTTTGTTTTTCTATATTTAAAAAAAAAAAAACAAAACGAAAATTCTGCCTTTGGAAGGACTTAACAACTAAGTGGATTTCTAACCCATCACACAAATGCACTGGTGCTAAACATGAGGATTGCTCATGCCGTCGAACCGTCGCCCCGCACTTGTTTTTCTCTTTGAGAGCATTCTAGACGGGCACATGAATGGTTCTGAAACAGTTTGCAGCATCACATGATGCTCGCTTCATTGAAGAAGGAAGGAGCTTGCATGGCATCCATTCCTGAGACCTCGATCAGAAATAGATCCTGAGAGAAGTAACACTAACCTTGGACTCCGCCACGCTGTAAATTGTCTCTTTTGTAATTGTGACAGACACTCCCCCGGATTCTCTCTTCCATGAGACTCCCATGATCACTTTATCCTTTCTCTCTCTGCTGCCAAATATAGTGGAGTTCCCGGAGTTTTGACACCTTGTAAAGACATTCCAGTGGATTCTAGCACACCCAAACAGATGGTGTGAAAGGAATACAGGGGAAGAAAATGCAGACCTCTGCCAGATTCTCATGTATTCTAGGTAACATGGTGTTCCAGGAGAAGAAAAAAATATATAAAAAGGAACTGATATCATTGTTACTGCCTGCTTTCTGAGCCAAGCCACCATGCTTCTGCCAAAGATAACAACGTCTTTAAGATGGCTACAAAAACTCCTAACATTATGTGTGGTAAAAGAACTAGACCTATGAGGGATATAAAACAATAATCTTTATTATTGTTATACTGTGTTACACTGACGCGTACATAAAACAGAATTTCTTTTTCCTTTAGCAAGGGACGACGTCCAGCTCAAAATAACATCTTTACTTCTTTTCCTTGTCCAGTACATTGGAAATCTCCATTGAGCTTCTCCTCTGCAGCTAGCATCGACTTTCTTCACAGATGAAGGCTAGAGATGTGGGAATGATGTATATGAAATAAACATTAAAAAGCAATTAAATGCTTTTCTTCCTAGATACAACCAGATGTTGAAAATACACATATGCCCCAAATAAGCACATGAAAAAATGTTTAACATCAGTAGCCATTAAAGAAATGCAAGTTAAATCTACAGTGAGATAGCACTACACACCTATCAGAATGTCTAAAATAAAAAATAGTGACAACATCAAATGCTAGCGAGGATGTGAAGAAACTGGACCACTCTTACATTGCTAGTGATGTGAAAAATGGAAACGGTTTGGAACTCTGGCAAACGGTTTGGCAGTTTCTTTAAAAACTAAACATGTAACATGTATACAAACCAGCAATTATACTCCTAGGCATTTATCCCAGAGAAGTGAAAACTTATGTTCACACAAAAACCTGTACACAAATGTTTATAGCAGTTTCATTAATAATAACCAAAACCTGGAAACAACCAGATGTCCAGTCAATGGGAGGTGCAAACTATAGTTAGACAAACCATGGTACATCCACACCCTGGAAGGGAGGTGGGTATAGCTATATAAAGGGACAACAGGAGAGATCTTTGTGGTAACAGGAATTTCCTGAACCCCGACTGTATCAACATCCTGGCTGTGATACTGTACAACAGTTATAAATAAAAGTTGATAAAGTTGAAAACCAGTGACTAGATCTTTTTAGTCCTGGGCTCTCCTCAAGAAAATCAGTCCATAAAGTGAGTGCTGGGACTACAAATCGCCCTCTCTGGTCAACTGGCAATATATGTATTTTCTATGTGGCTCTGAGAAGCAGTGTGGAAGCAATAAATTGTATTAAATGGTGGAAGTGCTAATAAAATATCTGAACAATTAAGAAATGATGTCAGGATTTGCAGTCACATGTGGGAAATGTAAGAAACTTTCCTATAAATGCCTGAGGGATAATATTTCAGTACTTTATTGTTGTAAAACAAATCCAATGGCTTTAAACAATGATTCATTATTTCTCACAATTCTGTGGGTCGGTTGAGCTCAGCTGGGCAGTTCTTCTGCTCTGTGATGTGCAGGCTGAGGTTACTCAGGTGGGAACATTCAACTAGGAGCTGAGCTGGAGCTGGAATGTCCAAGATGATCCCTCTCCCGTGGCCTCTCGTCATTTAGTAATTGAGCCCAAACTTCTTCATCTGGCAGCGGGAGTGTAAGAGAGACTGGAGCCAAGGTAGAAACAGACCATAAATGGCCCAGTGTCATTGTTGCCACAGTCTGTTGGTCAAAGCAAGTTGAAGCCAGATCAGATCAGAGGGGAGAGGAAATAAACTCTATTTCTTGATGGGGGGAGCAGCACCCATGTTCATAGACAGGGGGAGTTATAGGCTACTATTTTTGGATACAATCTAACCAGATGGGCAGGAGGAATACAGACTACTTCTCATTCAATAAGTGTGCCACATTAAAAACAGGGGTAATTTAAAATGATCTTGGAAACATTCAGAAGCCAATAAAAATAATAATGCTTATTTCTTTGCAAACAATACTATTTAGATATTTTTCCTGAGACTGTTAATAAAAACCACTTACTGCCTTACCAGTGAGCCCCAGAATTCCTGGTGTTAGAGTTATTTCTTTGAGTTATTTCACCTTCATAAGTCCTGCCTGAAAATGCAAATACCTCTGGCATTGATCTGCAAGTGCCTCTGGAGCCAAGGTCGAAAAGGTAGAGCCAGAGACCTCCAACCACTCATGTCCTTGGGTGAATCTGAGATTAGCAACTAAGTCAATGGAAGGTGTTTAAGGCAGAGCTCCTAGTCTGTGACCCATGATGTTGGGCTTTGCTAAAAGTCTGAAGTCAGAGCTAGACAAGAACTATGATTTCTCAATTCAAGATGGATAACAGACATAAACCTAAGGCATGAAACCTTAAGAATTCTAAATGAAGACGTTGGGAAGACCCTTTCAGACATCGGCCTAGGCAAGGAATTCTTGAAGAAGAACCCCAAAGCAATCGTCACAGCAAAAAAATTAAATAAGTGGAATCTAATCAAATTAAAAAGCTTCTGCACTGCCAAGGAAACTATCATTAGAGTGAATAGAAAGCCCAAAGAATGGGAAAAAATATTTGCTCTCTACACATCTGATAGAGGGCTGATTGCCAGAATCTATCTAGAACTCAAAAAAATCAACAAGAAAAAATCAAACGACCCCATCAACAAATGGGCAAAGGAAATGAACAGAAA
>CAUYSK010019987.1:0-51859 GCA_963575035.1 Avahi laniger | reverse complement strand
TTTTTTTTTTTTTTTTTTGAGACAGGGTCTTGCTCTGCCTTCTGGATGTGGTGATGTCATCATAGCTCACTGCAGCCTCAAACTCCTGGGCTCCAGCAATCCTGCTGCCTCAGCCTTCCAAGTCGTTGAGATTACAGGCTCGTGCTGCCACATCCAGCTAATTTTTCTATTTTTTGTAAAGATGGGGTCTCACTATGTTGCATAGGCTGGTCTCAAGATCCTGGCTCAAGCGATCCTCCCACCTCGGCCTCCCAAGTGCAAATTGCAGGAGTGAGCCACCCGCGCCCGGGGGCACTCTATTTCACGGTAACTCTCCAAAGAACCTACAAATCACAATACAGCTCAGGTCCTCTTTTGATTTAATTTGCCATTTAAAAAGAAATTATGGTGGCCAAGAAAAGTTATAATGGACACATCTTCGATGGGTAGCTGTTAATAAAAGTTAAACAAGTTCAAAACAGAAACAGGCCAGAGTATGCAAAAGTCACAACCATCCCCGTGGAGGAGGAGGGGAGCAAGGCCCAGAACGAATTCAGAGCTGTGCGGCCAGGTCACGCCCCATCGGCCCTGAAGATGAACAGGTGGGATGAGCTCTCTGAGTCCTGAGTGGCGGGCAGGCCAAGGAATCATTGTCGTTGACCACCACTGCTCAGCCATGAACACTGTGCAGCTCCAAGCGAGTTAGGACTCGGCAAGTGAAAGCCACCAGCTCATGTCCTGTCCGTTTCAATGCCAGCCCCACACTTGTGAGGTTGTGCTAACCGGCCCCTCCCACATGTCCTACCACTGGGCTCTAATGACATCTCTACTTTGGCCCTTAAATGTTCTGCCACTCACAAGCATAGCAGTCCTTCCCAGACATTCTGGGATAGCTTTTGTTGGTCCGTGTGACATGAAGTTCTTCCCTCACCTCCTCCAACCTGGCTGTCCCTCCCAGCCCATAAAGTTTCTTCATGGCTGGGAGTCCCCCACAAAGATGCAGTCACTCTCATCTGCTTGGTTAAGGGCAGCACATTAGACAAGCTGAGCTTTGGGTCTTGTTTTTGCTTTGGGGTTTGGTTGTGGTTTGGGTGTTCTTTACCACCCAATAATGCCGACTCTTCTCTGCCACCAGGTGCCTGCCTGACTCATCAGCATGTTCCCAGTCTCTGAGTCACTTTGGGGAGCCCCAAGCCTCATCTTCCACAGGCTCTGAGCCGCTTGTGGTAGCCCCTGCCACCCCCATCCAATGGCAGTGGCCAGCATCCAGGACAGGCCCCAGTGCTCAGGGACCTCACAACTCCACGAGATACCACTGTCAGCCCTAACAACTACAGATGAGGAAACTGAGGCTTGGAGCAGTTAAGAAATTTGCCCGAGTTTACCCTTCTGATAAGTGGTAGAGCTGAGATTTGAACCCAGACAGTTGAACCCTGAACATCCTCCTGAGCAGGGAAGATGAAGGAGGACTTCACACGGACCCGGAGTCCAGCCCTAACGGTGCTGGGGATGTGATGGGCATGCGCAGAGAGCCACAGCCAGGCAGCCGTTACACGCTCTTCTTCCACTCATGGTCCTCTCCACACTGCTTCCCACTCCTTCCTCTTAAAACATCATGACATTTGCCGAGATGAATTCTGCAAAAGAGCTGGAAGAAAACCAAGCTTCCTCCATTCCTAGCATGCAAACAGATGCATTGCCAACCAAAACCATTTCTCCTCACAATTTAACTGGATGCTGTCAGGTGGAGAAGGAGACAGATGCTGACTCTTAACTGGCTCTTCAGTCTAATGAGTGCCATGAACCTCTTCCTCCCAGGAGTTTACTTGCATTGCCGGTGCAACGGGAGAGCTTCCTGCCACACCAAAATCCGTCAGTCCACAGAATTAGAGAACTTAATCACTGAAAGCCTCCCGAGAGAGCATCCAGCAGAAAAACCTTCATTTGACAGATGAGGAAACCAAGGCAGGGGAAGATCACGACTCGTCAGGCCCCAGGAAGACCTAGCGTGGGGCTGGTGTGGAACGCAGCCTCCAGCTCCCAGCCTGCGAGGCCCAAGCCCTCCCGAGAATCTTCTCGTTTTCCTGCGGTTCTCCCTGTGGGATGCTACATTCTCTCACCCTTAACCACAAACTTCCTGAAAAGAACACTGAGTTTTTCTCCATTCAGCTTATTTTTAGCCTCAAAATGTAGACAGATTTTACTATTTAGGTCTCTGTTAGAAGACACGCTATAATGAGACTTTTCCACATAGCAAATCAGCCTTGGTTTTTCCCTCATGTCATCAGCATCACCTAAGTGACTCTGAGTCATATCCCTGCAACATTCAAGGGAAGAGGAACAGGCTTTTTTGCCCCTCCTTGCTGGACTTCTAGCCCTCAGCTCACACCCAAGATTGGAACATTCAAAGTTTCTATATAGGTTTTAAGAAAATTTCTTGGGATCACAAGTCTCTAAGACAACGAATATGCTTGATTGTTTTAAACATAGAATAAGTACAAGGTTGGTGACAAAATTCTTCTCCTATTAACCCCCAAATAAGCAAAAGTTGGTCCCTAGATTGGTGAGAACTTTGTGCAAAGGCTGCTCAACAGGCCCATGGGACTCTAAGTCTTGTTGGTTCCCTAAATCCACCCACATCCCAGAGGGGGACACCGACCAAAGCAAGCGGCGCCCATGGTACCTCGGGAGTCCATCGCCCTGGACCATGCCCCCGCGTCTTGCCCGTGCCTCCATTCCTATCTCCATCACACCTGCTCTCTTAGCGTTTCTTCCGTTACCATCCTGAGCGTATCTCTCAGGGTTAATAAGACCAGGATATCAGAAATTTGATCTATATAAAGAAAGGAAGAGCTGACTTCTTTGTTAGAAATTGACAAGCTGGTTCCAAAATTAGTAAAGATTTACAAGGGGCCCATAACATCCTGAAAAAGTAGAACAGAGCTGGAGGACTCACTCTTCCTTATTTCGACACTTACTGCAAGCCCACGGTAACCAAGACCATGTGGGGCTCCCATAAGGATAGACATAGATTATTGGAGTACAGCATCATCCAGAAATAAACCCTTACATTCGTGTTCAGTGACAAATAAACCCTTACATTTGTGTTCAACAAGGGCGCTAAAGCAATTCCAAGAAAAAAAGAATGTTTTCAATTATAGTTGGGACAACTGGATATCCACATCCAAAAGAATGGACTTTGAGCCCTACCTTACATCATATGCAAAAATTAACTTAAAATGGATTAAAAGCCTAAATGTAAGAGCTAAAACTATACAACTCTTGGAAAAAATATAAGGGTAAATCTTTACAACCTTAGATGTAACACCATCAAAAAGCAACAAAAGAAAAAATAAATTGGACTTCACCAAATTCACTAACTATTGTCTCTCAAAAGACACTCTGAAGAAAGTGAAAAGACACCCCATGGAATGGGAGAAAATATTTGTAAATCATAAATCTGATAAGGGGTTTGTATCTAAAAATACATCATAAACTTTCACAACTCAATAATAAAAAGACAACACAATTTTTAAAAATAGGCAGAGTACCTGAATGGACATTTCTCCAAAGAAGATATGTAAATGGCCAACAGGTACATGAAAAGATGCCCAACGTCATCATCCTTGGGAAAGGCAGGTCAAAACCACAAGGAGACACCACTTCAGATTCACTGGGATGACTTAGACAGTGAGTCCTGGTGAGGACATAGAGAAACTGAAACTCTCATACACTCCTGTTGCGAATGTAGAATAGTACAGCCACCTCAAAAGACATTCTGGAAGTTTCTCAAAAGGCTAAACACAGAGTTACTATATGACCCAGCAAGTCTACTCCTAGGTATATACACCGAAAAGAACTGAAAACGTATGTTCATACAAAAGCATGTACCTATATGTTTATAGCAGCATTATTCATAACAGCCAAAAAGTGGAAACAACCCAAGTGCCCATCAAGTGGAGAACGGATAAACAAATGTGTTTATTTCTATACAATAGCATATTAATCCCCCATGAAAAATAATGAAGTATTGACACATGCTACAATGTGGGTGAACTTTGAAAGCACCACGCTAAGGGAAGGAAGCCAGACACAGAAGATCATGTATTATGTGATGCTATTTACATGCAGCGTGCAAACAGGCAAATCTACAGAAGCAAAAAGACTGTGGTTGCCTGGAACCAGGGGACAGGGGAAGGAAGATAAAATGAGATGAGAGGAAATGAAGTGGAATGAAATGAAGCATCTGGAAGATCAACCAAGCAATGGGGAGTGGGGGTGGAAAGCGGGCTGGGCCGTCGCTGGCCTGAGGACAGGCAGTGGGTTGTGGACACAGCTCTCCCAGGGACCAGCCACGGGACTTGGACTTGGCTACCGCGTCTGATCTCCAATTGTATCTGCAATGAAGTGAGAACTACGCCTTCATCTTTCTGGTCCCACAGGGTTGTTATGGAGATTGGGTGAAAGGAGTGAGTAGAAGAGATTTGAAGGCCACAGAATGTTCTGGCAGGGGTAAGAAATATAGTCTTGGAATTTCATAGCCATTCATACTGTTCTCTGTGCCTGGAACATCCTCTCCCTTCTCTTCTGCCCAGAACACTTAGCAACCACTTCCACTATGCAGGCGTCCTTGGCACCCTAGACAGAGTGGTCCCCTCCTGCCACAGGGCTGACAGCGGGTCTGTGCTCCACAACCTTGTGTCGTCACTCCTGCACACTGTGATGGGACTGTGCACCCCTTGCAGATGGGACACGAGCTGTCTGCACCCAGCCCCCTGCTTGACAACCGGACCGGGGGAGAATGGGCCCTTTGGGAGGGAACGCCGGCACACTGGGGGTGGATAAAGGAGGCTGTGGGTGCAAAGTTGGAACACGGGCTCCCTGCCAGCTGTCCCAGGACGGGAAACCACCGGCAGGTGGGCGGGGCCAGCCAGGGTGGGTGACACAGCCGTGAGTAAGAGTGGAGGCCAGCAGGGGAGAGCCAGCATCACCTCCCACCCGCCCACCGTGGCCACAGACCGGGAGGGGTTGGAGCTGGGCTGGGCCGATGAGGCATCTTGCCCGGAGCAGCAACTGCCCAGCTGCCCTTCATAGGAACCGCACAGACTCACCTAGTTCCAGCTGCCGCCCAGCCCTCCCTCCAGGGCAAAGGGAACGAGAGACTCACCAAGGAAGCCGTTAGCCAGGGCGGCCACTGATTCACGGTTTATAAGCAACGGTGAAGTCCTTTTTCCACTGGCCGCAGACACGAATGGCAAGAGGCTGTAAACAGCAACGGTCACCATGCCTGGGTGTCCCCACCCACCGTCTCCTGGGCTGGCCGCCCCTGCCCAGAACAGGGACCCCATCGCTTCTCACCTGCACAGCAGCGGCAAGCTGGAAACACGCAGGAACAGGCCCCCAAGACCTACCTCGGATCTGCCAGCCAAATTCTGGGAGAGCGACCAGGTGGGCTGCAACCCGAGTCAGAGACACTGAGAGAGACCAGATAAGGAGGCCTCAGTTTTCCCCAATAGGATTCTCGGACAGGGACAGCAGCATGGCCAGGGACCTGGTGGCAATAAGGCTGATAGCATCATTGTTTCACTCATTCATTTATTCATTCATTCATACAGCCAAGCCGCCCCTAAGAGCTATCGCGCGCCAGACCCTACAAGGGGCTAACGACGCAGAGCACAGAAGCCTGTGTTCTCGGTGCGGAGGAAGGGCTTGGAATTCCCAGGACTCTGCACCCTCCTGTCACCCGCAAACTCCCAGGGAAAGGAGGCCGCTGTAGACAGGCCTGATAACCATGTAATGGGACGCCACCGTCAAGACTCTGGAGCCCAGAAAAAAGCCCAGAGCCATCCCCTGTCAAGAACTGTCCTAGCAGGGCGTAACGCTGCCGACGAACGCGGCAGTTCTGCCTGTGGTTACGGAGAAGGGCTCCTGTGGCCATACTCCTGGGCCAGCGCCTGGGACCCCTTTTCCTAGTCAGGTGAGCCACCTCCCAGCTGCTGCAGGTGCTGCTGATGACGGCTCACACCTGCAGCCTACTCTGGAGGATGTCCCTGAGCAACGGAAGCCACCTCCCCAGAGGTGCCAGGAAGCTGTGTCCCCTTCCAGAGGGTAGGTCCAAAGCCAAAGACTGACAGAGGCAGGGGTGCAAAGCACGCAGAGTAGACGCAGCGTGTGCGCCTGAGCTGCCGTGACAGCCGTGCAGCTACACTTCCCGGGACCCACGCCCCTGCCGCCACCTCGCTTCCTCCCCGACCTCTCCTGCTCCCTCTCGCCTTTCCTCACATCCTGTGTCTCCCGGTACCCCTGGATCATCCAAGAATCTGTCTCAGGCTCTGCTTCCAGGGAGTCAGACCTAAGACCGCTGTGAGCCAGAGGTCTGGGTCAAATCGCAAGTACACTGAGCCACCTCAACCTCCCCTGGCCTCCGTGTCCTCTTCCCCCATAAATAAGGGTGACAGCCGTACTTGCCTGTGAGGGCGTGATGGGCTCGCGTGCGTGCGTCGGCATGGTGACGTGTCTGGAACACCCCGGCCCGTCAAGAGTGCTTGGAGACCTCAGTCTTGTTCAGCCCTGCAGCCGGCAGGCGGGCACCTCCGCGCATTCCACCTGCCACGGACCGCCGTAGTCAAACCCAGCGAGGTACCTATTTTTCACGTTAGGCATGTTCATTTTGGAGTGTCTTATCCAGAATCTGAGATTGAAAGATCATCTTCAGGGAGGAGGTTTGAAGAACTGATGAAGCTTACAAAAATAAATAAATAGAATAAGCACAGCCTTCGAGGGATGCTTTGGGCAGAGTGATGATTGCGGACTGGGGGGCTTGTTAGGAATGCTACCTCTGCTCCGACCCCACTCTCCCCAGCCCACCCCAGCCCCACCCCCCAAGATTCTAGTTCAATCTGGTCTGGTGGGGTCAAATAAGCCTTTCCGGGAGAAGATGCCAGAATGGGGTTTTTGGGGCATGCAGGAATTACCCACACCGGGGTGGCGGCGGGGAAGGGCACCCAGCACAAGGGCTGTGAGAGCACGGGCGTGGGCCCTGGTCCCGTGGAGGGTGCGCAGTGCGGTGATGAGCTGGAACTGGCGGAAGGGGCTCCCTGCGCTCACAGAGGTTATGCCCTTGGCCAGGCAGGCTCAGAGGGGCCTGCAGACCTGTGGACACTCCCGAGCTGTCTGGCTGTCCTGCCTCATGCCTTGTGTTCCCCCACATCACCCCAGGAGGTAATCAACAAAGCCCTGCACATGGGACCAGGCCAGTGGGAGCCAACAATGACTTAAAGACCTCAGAGTATCTTCGAGAAGCTTTCCTGGCTGCTGTCCCATCCCTTTAGGAGCCGTCTTTGCTGGGCGAGACGTAGCTGGACAACGCATGAGCTGCCTTCCTCCTGAGACCAAAGAACTCACGTGCTAAGGGTCCCCAGGGCAGGCGGGGGCAGGGGCCCACCCCAGAAGGACAGTGCCGCAGGCCTTCCTCCCCCAGACCCCAAGAAGGAATGGCATGTGGCTGTTCCTCCCGAGAATGCGAGCCAGGCAGAGTGACGCGAGTGGAGTCATTCCCAAAAGGGACCAACTTTGGGATAGTTGGGAGAGGAGCGTGCCCACGGGGGTGCAAGAGAATGATGTGTCAGGATTTCTTAAATATTCACTGGGCATTTACCAGTTGCCAGGCTAGGAGCTGACAACACAACAGAGCAAAAGCACATGGCCCCAGCCGTGGTGGAATTTAGAATAAAACACAGGGGTGGACAAGAAAGTGTGAGCCTATAATTTGGGTTATTTTTCTCATACATTTCCATTTTTAGTAATATCTAAAATGATTGGAATTGACCTACACAACAGCATGCTATAGGCACATAAAGGTGTTATTTATTTCGGGGTTTTTTTTTTTTCCCTGTTTTGAGACAGTGTCTTGCTCTGTTGCCCAGGCTAGAGTGTAGTGACATCATCAGAGCCCCCTGCAGCCTCAGCCTCCCGAGTAGCTGGGTGACTGTCACCACATGCCGCTACATGTTTAATTCTTTGCAAAGACAGGAGGGGAGCTTGCTGTGTTGCTCAGGCTGGTCTCAACTTCTGAGCCCCAGCAGTCCTCCCCCATCAGCCTCCCAGAGCGCTGGGATCACAAGCCTGAGCCACGTGGCTGCAGGCCTAATAGTGATATTTACATGAAAATACTACAGCAGCCTTCGGGGAGTGAGGCAAGAAGGGAGAGGGGACACAGCCAGTCCTTGTCCAGGGAGGGCCCCTCTGTGTCCTCAGACCAGGAGGGGACGGACGTACCAGCAGAGCAGAGAACTTGCAAACTTCACAAGGCACTTTCAGCGCCGGCTGTCCTGCTGATTGAAGAATCCCTCCTCCTCACAGGGCCAGGTGCAGAGAGTGCTTCCTCCTGAAAAGCTCACAGCCCACGGCCAGACAATCCTATTAGGGACACGGATTGTTTTTCATGGGTAGTTTTGCCAAAATGCATCAGAAAGGGGTACAGAACTGAAACTGAACGAGGCAGGCGACAAAACCTTAACCTTGTGCTATTTCGTTAAATCTGCCGTTAGTTATGACAAGATGCAGTGAGACATACATGTCTTTAAAGATCACTTTTAATATCCCAAACTGATTAAATGCCAATCTAAAATGTCATAATAAGTGACACTGTCTTCTGATTCTCCAGGCTGTCTGAGATGAGTGATTTCAGAGGCGTGAGGGGCGCCTGCAGCTCCCGGGTCTCCAAGCCCACCCCCACCCCACCCCTGCGCACTCTCACCCCCACCCTGTCCCCGCATGGATCCCGCAGAAAGTCACCAGCTTTGGAGCCCACTAGCTTGGCCCCAGGAAAATGCCTTTGTTTCCACGTTCTCAGTTTCTTCAGGGTCAAGTTACAAAAAGGTATAACAAGGACCATTTTCTGTACTTCAGGACAAAAATTTTGGCTCAGAAAACATGATAATTCCTCCTATAACCAACTTTCAAAAAAGATCACCTCTCGTGATCCAAGCCCCACCATGTAACAATTTTTCCAGCTGATCTTTTCTCTTATTTTAACGACTATTTATAAAGGGGAATGTGTGTGTTCAGTAAGGAATACGAAATCTCTTTAGGAAAAAAGTCAGGTTATAAATTATGTATTAATTAATTTACCGTTTAACTGACTCCAGTATGTGAGTGCTCAGAAACCAGTCCTAAACAGTCCTCACTGGAGTGTTTCCTCACTAAGCATGCTGGCGTAAGTATCCACAGATTTCTGGAAGATTTCCGGGGATTTCAGGTACCATCTGAGGCCTCTGTGTATGTGCCGCCTAGAGGCAAGTTTGGGGCTCCTCCCTGCCAGCCCCCCTCTCCTCCCGGGACCTTCTCCGTCCCCAGGTGGTTAAGGTGAGGTGGAGACTGCAGGACTTGGAACAGCCCACTGCCCTGCAGGGGTGCCGGCCCAGGGCTAGAACTTGCAACATTTCAAGAAGAACTGGAAATTTCTGTGTGACATTGGAGTTTTATAATGTCAGAGCAAATTTTCTCTGAAACAAAACATGTCTGCAGAGTCCTGACCTTTGCCAGGGAAGGGGGACAGCTGGGGCCAGAAGACCTGAGGACAGGTGTCAGGGCCGCTACCTGCTCACGAGCAAGGGAGGGGCGGCCGGAGGGCCTTGCAGGGCCCTCACAGCTCGCCGTCTGCGGTCCCTCGGCTTCTCCCACCCCAACCAGAAAACCCTGACTCGCATGTTCTAGCCGCCTCGGCGTGATTTTATTAGAGCATTAGCTGAATTATCAATGTGTCCATTCAAACGAGGGCCTGGCTGGTGAAATTTTAACCAACTACCAGATTTCCAACTGTTTTCCATTGACCCATATATTAAAATAGTAGAAGCCTTTGGTCTCCTGAGGTTTCTGGACAAGCCCGAATCCAGCAGGAGTGACGCGCCGGTTGTGGAATTTCGCTAGGCAACAGGCCCCAAACAGAAAATGTTAGCACTTCTGAGGACAAACGCGGTGTTTCTGGCGCACCGTCCCCCACCCTTTCCTTTATTCAGCGTCCGCTCTTTTGATGCTCTCTTTAATATCTGTGCTATTCCTTGTAAGTGTCCATGTATGTTTATGTTACAATATGTAAGCAGCACCTACCCCTCCAAAGTGCTCCTTTCTGACTTTACACGCGGCCTAAAATTATCATGCCGGCCCATCTTTGGAGCAAGCTCTGCCCTGGGGAATGCTCACCCAGGAGGGGCAATGGAGTCCTGCTTTGTCACCCAGGTCTGGGTGTTCAAGGAGCAGTTCACAGGTCGTCCTCCAGAGAGGAGCCCAAGGCCAGTGTCCAGGTCCAGCCGAGGGTCCGTGAGCCTGGAGGGTGATTCAGGCACCACCATCGCCCAAGGGCAGGCAGAGACGCACGTGCCAGAGAAGCTGCTCTGCCGCCCACCCGGTCTGTGCCGCACGGATGTGAATATCCACTGAACGCATGCAAAGTGAGAGACCACCCTCTGCATACAGCTGGGCACCCCCCTCTCAGTGTCAGGGCAGAACGGCCCCCTAGAGCCCACAAAGTGGCTGTTCATCTGTGAGCCGGCAGAAAGCGCCCTCCTCGGGGACTGGGTTGAAAGGGGGCACATGCCAGGGGTTCAGGGAGTGTTGTGGGTTGAATGGTGGCCCCCAAAAAGACCTGTCCATGTTCTAAACCCCTGAACCTCAAAATGTGACCTTATTTGGAGAAAGGTCTTTTCAGATGCAATTAAGTTAAAGGATTTTTGAGATAAGGCCCTAAATCTAATAAATGGTGTCCTTGTCACAGGCAGGAGAGAGGGAGCACAGACACGGGGCAGTGGGGCAGCCACATGAATAGGGAGGCAGAGACTGGAGCGATGCTGGCCTGAGCCTGAGAAGGACCCTCCCCTAGAGCCTCTGGGGACGCACAGCCCCGCTGGCATCTCGATTTTACTTCTGGCCTCCAGAACTGTGAGAAAATAAAATTTCTGTTGTTTTAAAGCCACCAAGTTTGTGTTAATTTGTTATGGCAGCCACCCTTAGAAGGGGTCCCATGGTCACCTGGACCTGTGAGGACATGAGCTCAACTGGGGCGGGGGCCACCAGGCTGACCTAAATGCCATGCCCACCTCCGCGAGCAGCCCCAGAGCTGGCCGAGGTCAGCAGACCGGGAAGGGCTACTCCACAGAGCACCTTTTGAGGACCCAGGAACCCAGCGGACGCTGCCCACTACCCAGGACAGCATGCTGAGTTGTGGGTCATTGCGGTTGTGGACCCACAGGCCAGCAGCTCCAGACACTGTCTGCCAACTGTCCCGTCACAGTGGGAGCTGAGCAAGGCCTTCGTCCACTCTGCGCCCCACAGACCCAACTGGGGAGGCGGCCCCATCACGCCGCAGGCAACTTCACACCCAGATTTGGGGAAGAGCGGAGCTGCTGTACTTGAACTTTGGGGCCAGACTGGAGCACGGTAAACCCCTTCCACGCAGGGATGAGTGCAGGGGAATGAACACCTGTTACGTCTTATTTTAAGATTTTTAATTAAAAAAATACATAGGGGAATTCTAGCTCTCAGATCCTGGAGTAGAAATTTTTCTATTCCCATCTTCTCTCAAAAAATCACCTTTTAGTAAAGAGAACATGGAAACAGGGACAGAAAAAGATATTTATATCCCAAATCACAGTGGGAAAGTAGGTAAAATGGAAAGTTCCTAGCAGGACAAGAGCAGGTGGGACAGAAGCCCGAGGGCAGAAGAACACAGAGAAGCAAACTCCAGGAAGGCTCCGGACCGGCAGATGCCACGCCAGAGAGCGTGGGATCCTCCCCCAGGGCAAGGGCTGGAAATAGGACGGTGTAAAGTCTGCACGAGGAGCCCTCGGCCCGGATTCCACGCGCACCCACTCCTGCTGGAGGCAGGAGGTCTGTTCTCCGGAGAAAGTGAGCCAGAGGGACCACAGCTACAGGGACACGAGGCGGAGAAGAGGCAAGAAAGTGTGGCCGGAACGAAGACCAGCAAGTCCGGAGGCTGGGCCTGCAGCGTGTGGGAATTCCCATCCCGCCGTCTCACCCGGACAGCGGCAGCCCTGCCCAGCCATGTGGGCAACCAGATAGTCTTTTCCAGAGACGCCAAACCGCCCAGAGTAAACAGCTACAGAGACTGACCGCCAGGTCCTAGTGAACACACCCCGTGGCCTACAGGTCCTCCTGTGTAGGGCCCAGGTCACCCAAACTCAGGGACCCTCCCGCCATCACCATAATGCTCCAAAGTTAAACAGGAAAATCAAAGACCAAGGACGGTCAACACATGGGGAGGGGTGAGGAACTCTGAGTTAAAACAAACAATAAAGAGAATGGGATAAATCTTCGAAGCAACCATATTCTATAACCTCAGAGAAATGAGATAAAATAATGTATTCTTAAAATAAGAGCAGGGTGTTATTTAAAATTTTTTTAAAAGCACAATATTTAACCCACTTAGTAGTTAAAAGTGCAAGGATCAGAACAAAATAAAACAGTAAAAGGGATTGCCGACAAAGTTGAGAAAATCTCCAAGAAAGCAGAACGAAAGGAATTTACAATGCAGGGAAAGGGTAAGACCATTGAAGGATCAATCATTCCGGAAGTCTCAAAATGGAGAGGAGAAATTATGGAAGAAATAACCCAAGAAAACTTCCTGGATTTGAAAGACCCGAGTTAATAGATTGAAAAGATCTAAAAACAACAAAAAATTAACCTGGCTGTGCCTCTTGAATGCCACCTTGTGAGATAAAACTGACGTCCTCATCTTCCCTCTGCCCCTCCTCGTCACCTTCCACCGCCCCCACTCAGACAGGGAATCATTGTTTTTATTTTATTAATTTTTAAAATGTGGTAACATTAACATTTGATGCCATTTCCACATTGAGTAAATTCTCCAAAACCTGAATCCAAAAGTTAAAAACCCACAGTCACCGCACACAGAGATGTGACACACACACACTTAATGTGAACAGTCTCATTGCTCGGTGACGTGGGGGCTGCATCTCTCTGGAAGGCCGACCGTCCAACTGAAAAGAAACTGTCTCTAGACACGGTTCTTTTCTCACTCGCCAATTGCCTTGCAGTCTCTCTGGGACTTCAGAATCTCAGTTGTTCTCTCTCATTTGCCCTTTCCTCCTCGCCCAGAGACCTCCGTGCCCAGCCTCTCCCGCCGGCCGTGCCCTGGCCTGCTCCACCGCCACCGTCCCTGAGAGGGTATCACGCTCTTGCCGTTAAAGGCACCGTCTCCTGGAATCCAGGTCTCTTTCTGGCTTTAGTCCCTCTCCCTCGGGGGAACGTCCTCCAGCAACCCCCCGTGGAAAGAAGCACAAGAGGCGAACATCCTTGGCTCTTCCGTGTGTGAAAGTCTCTGTCATCCCTGCACACTTGAGCAAGAGCCTAGGGGTGTA
Organism: Avahi laniger; assembly: GCA_963575035.1. NCBI lineage: Eukaryota > Metazoa > Chordata > Mammalia > Primates > Indriidae > Avahi > Avahi laniger. Next base: position 38,486 of record CAUYSK010019987.1, on the reverse strand, counting down.
GAATACCGAGACGACAGTTGTTTCCCTTCAGAACTTGCTCATCGACGCCCAGCCTCCAGCGCCGCCGCGAGGAGTCTGCGCCCGCCTGGCCTCTGTGTCTCCGTGGGGTGTCCATTCGCCACTCCTGCTCTGCCGCTGACGCTGTCTTCCCCGCCGCTCCCCTTGCTCCTGCGTGCTGCCTTCTTGAGGCACAGGAGCACAAATTAAGGAAAAGCTGAGAAATAAGACAAAGATGTGCCGGATGGGAGGTCAAAAACATCACCCATATTACTGGGGGAAGCCAAGGTGGAGGAGGCGCCTCACGGTGAAAGCCAAACAAGACAGCTCCAGAAAGGACACGGCTCCAGAAAGGGCAAAGCTCTAGAAAGGGCACGGCTCCAGAACTGGACAGACTCTCTCTCCCAGTTACAGTGGCAGTGTCCCCACAGCAGACCTTGGACGGGGGACAGAGCAGAAAATGCTCCTGGAGGGCAGTTCCCTCCGAAGAGGAAGAAGGACAGGCCGCCCCTGCCCAGGAACCTTCCCAGGTTTTCCATCAGGAAAGTCTCTGCTCCTCCTGGAGAGAAGGGGGGCTGAAGAGCCGCACGGGGGGGTCCGCCAGGGAAGAGAGGGGACCCGGAGCAGTTTCCGAAACCACCATTAGTCAGATTTCAGAGCTTCGGGATTGGTCCTCTGTGGCTTTCTCCCATATCTCTGTTTCTTTGTCTCTCTGTCCGATTTTCTGGGGGCTTTCTTCTCCTTACCTTCTTCCTACGCTTGTATTGAATTTCCCCATTTGTTTAACCTCAAGCATTTCTTGTTGTGACGATGATGCCATTCTCACAGCCCTATGATCGCATTTCGTAGGTGCACTACCCTTTTTTAATTCACCTAAGACACTCATCTGGATGTGGGTTTGAGTTTTTGTTTTATTTTTTGTTGCTGTTGTTCTTGCTGCCTGTGTGTGAGAGAGAGCGAGGGAGAGGGAGGCAGAGGGAGGGAGGGAGGAGGCTGGGTCACCTGCAGAGCAGGCGTGAGGACAGTGAGCCAGAGGTGTTGGCAGCGAGGCCTGTGATGTTAAGATCAAAGGCAGAGGAGCCTCCCCAGGCTGCCTCCAGATGCTCAGCCGACCCATCTGCTCTTTCCCACGTGGCCCTTCATGCAAGCGGGGGGAGAGGCAGCAGCCCCGCCGCGGCAGTGGACGTGGTGGTCTGGGACCCTGCCCAGGCATGCAGCTGACTCACGTCCTCCGGTCCCGCTTACGCCCCATCCCGATGTACCGCCTCCACGGTACAGTGACTGCCCCGGGTACCATCAGCGCTACGATTTGTGGGCCTCGAACAGATCGAGAGTGAGTCTCTGTGATTCACTGTGGCAACGGGTGGGGAGTGGAATTTCAGAGTCCCGCTTGGTCCCCCCACTACATGGCCTTACTGTAAACTCCAAACCCGGCGTGGGCGCTAAGCCAACTGCCAACAGACTGGCCCCAGTCACGTATCCGGGAGCTGAATGTGGGGCGAAATGCGATGCGGTAATAACCGGCCACCTCCCCATCGTCACATGCCCTGTCACCGCCATATATTTCAACACAGTGAATCATCACACTAGGCGGGGCTTTCCCCTTCACTGGACCAAGTCGCCCACTGGGCCACTCTCTTGTGCCAGGGACCATCCATAGCCCACGTGCCGCTAGGGATGGCGTCTCCCTTGGCGACCAGGCAGTGGGAGATCCAGTCCCTAAAGTCATTCCTTGGGTCCTCTGCAAATAGAAGCCAAGACAGATACGCAAGCGATATATCAGACACCCATGAGAAATAACTGGGGGAGGGGACAGGAGGACGTGGGAGGAACCTGCAGGTGACACAGGGGTGACACCTGTGTAAGGAGCGGGAGGAGAAGGACGGAGCGGAGGGCCCTCAGGCTGCAGTGCAGCCCTGAGAAGGCACAGCCAGCCCGCCAGGCGCTCTGGGCAACGGCCTTCCTCAGGGGAGTGGTGGCCCTTGCAGCTCTGCTGTTCTCTGTTTCAGGATGGCACTGCCGGTGGGGGACACGACCTCAGCTCCAAGCAGGGCAGAGCCCGGAGGCACCCCGGCAAGAGCTGTCAGCAAGCTGTGCCTTCCCAAGGGAGGAAGTGGCCCACCCCTCAGTGTGGCCCGCCCCTCCGTGGCTGCCACTTAGGTCTCTGAATGCTCTTTTCTTATGCATTTTTCTGAGTGTTTTTCTTTGTTCTTCTTCACGCTGCCAGCCTAAGTGTCTGGCAATCTCTGGCTGTCTGCTCACTTAGTAGGGCAAGGTCATAAAACTGCCTGGGCCAGGAGTCGGCAGCTGGCAGATCTCACGTAGGGAGATGGGGCTGGTGCAATCAGTGACTCAGCACCACAGGGCCAGGGGCCAGGGGGAGTCAGTAAGTGTCAAATCACACAGGGCTTGCTCCGGGGTACCCAGCAGAGGCAGGATAGCCTGGCGGGGGGAGGAATGTGTAAGTGCCAGGTTCTCCAGGGAGGGGAGAACTTGGGCTGGTCTTGTCTCGGGTCCATAGACTTCTCTGTGGTGCTCTGAGGCCTGGGCATGTCGGGCTCTGCAGGGCCCACACCCCCTCCTTGGCTCTGTCCCTCTGCGAGTGTCCGTAGGAGGCACCTCCACCAGACACCCCCTCCTTCTACTCTTCACCTTCCCAGGATATGTGGAACTCTCTCAACCGCTGAAGGATCCGCTGCCGTTCTCTTTATTTTCTGTGGTTTTATAACTTGTAGAAACCCTGGACTATCATTTAATGGGGCTGCAGGCTGAGATGAGACACGGCCACCTGTTCCACCTGCCGTCTTCACCTGGAAGACTTCGCTGTCGTGCTTTATCACGGCTACCTCAAGCCATCTCAAATCGTGTTCTGGAAGTGAACGAGCCATATTGTTTACATTTCTAAGCCTGTGAAATGGTGAGGTTTACAAGTTGTCTTTTCTCAGTCTCCCCTCTCTTTCCTCTCACCCTGCTCTCGGCTTCTCCTGAGATCCTGCCCCTGGAGTTCTGTCCTTGAAGTCAGTCATCCTGACTCTGAAACGGGATTGGGAGGCTCGTGCACCCTGCACCACACACAGTCCCATCCAAAGAAAAGGTCCAGCCGCCAAACGTTATCAGAAGCAGCAGAAATGTCCATTCCTGTGTCTCCCAAAATTGCCCGGGGGAGAACAGTCACAACTCCCAGAACACTTCCCAAGAAGTTGCTCAGCCAGACTCCGCTCCTGCCACCCACACCCAAGCCCTCCATGCGGCTCCTAGATGCTCCTGCGCGCCCATCACTTCCTCCTCCCTCTGCGCGGCCCCCACTCACCACCTGGGGGCTTGACTCCTCCGGCCAGGTCACCCCATGCTCACAGTTGGCCGTTCATCACAAACCCTAGAAACCAAAGCCAAAGAGGAGGCATCGTCCCCTCTTCTCCTAGAAAGCTAGCGTGGCTGGGGCACCCAGGGACTCCAGAGATGTCAGTGCCACTCTGTCCCCTCCAGGTCTCCAACCAGAGGTAGCCAGTGTGATCACAGTGACCATATCATCCAGAGGCTGTGCCAGTGGAAAAGGGACAGTGTCCCGTGAGGGCCTCCATACCCACCTGGAGAACAGACCAAAGGGGCAGAGGACACCAGGACACTTTGCTCAGCATCCAGCCCACACATCCCAACATGTGCAGCAGCCTTGGGGAAACTGGGCGGCCCTGGAGGAGAAGGGTTGCGGGGAGCTGGAGCTAGTGGGGTGGGAGAAGGTCACTGCTGTGGGGAAGCACAGCGCGTCTCACCACTGTAAACACGGCTGTGCACAGATGTGCCTGCGGTGTTTTCTGGGGGTGCATTTTGTCTCCTCTCAACACCCCATTAAACCACTAAATGCAGAGCAAAACCCAAGGCTTGTGTAGCTTCTGAATTCATCACTTAGTGAACATTTATTAAGCACCTACTAAATACTCAGCACTGGGTCTGGCAGGGCATAGAGATGCAAAGACAGAAGATGATCCCTCCTCCCGAGGCCGAGGTCAGCTGGGGAGAGAAAGGATTCACACACACAGAATCGCTGTGCACTCTGCCCTCAGCAGTTAAAGCACGGCATCCTGATATTTCCCCGAATCCCCAAATTCTCACATAGTTATACAGCTTACGATTCACTACATCACATGAAACACGACTTAAGTGAACATTTGAATGGCACCTTCAGGTCGTAACGAAAGGGATTTAGGAAGCAATTTCTATCTAAGAACTGCCATTTTCTAATCCTCCTCACTTTCATCTCTTCTCACATGTCAGCAGCAGCAGTCGGGATTTTGCTGTTTTGCAGATAAGTGAAACCTATGACAGTGTGTGCGAGTGGCTACACACACGCGGGGAGAGGACCCCTCGGCCCCAGAGGGCACGGGCGCCCAGCCCTGGCTTGCCCCAGGCCGCGCTCCTGAGCAGGCAGCCCTGCGGGGCAGGCACAGCACAAGCACACGCGGCCGCGGGAGCAGACCCTGGAGTCGCTGGCCAGTAATAAAAGCCACAGATCTACAGCCAGGTCCTCCCGCCAGGTCTCGCCGTGGGCACCACTGACCCACGTGCCTGCTGGGGAAAGAGCTCCCACGTGGTGGGTGGGAGTAGGAAAGCCCCTGCACCCGGGTGGGCCCAGGAGCAGACAGGTGTGGCTAGGCGGGGCCTGGGCAGGGTTCCCCTGGACTCGGAGTCTGGGTCCCACTGGCTGCTGCAGCTCCTGCCGGCCCCAGATTGCCAGGCACCTGACCCCTCTACATAGCCCTGGGTCACCACAGTATCTTTTGGGGTAACCTGGAGAAGAGTCGGAGAGGAGGACGGAGATCCTCGAAGAGCCCCGGCATTAGCCCTGGCCCTGCCCTCCGCGGGGGCCGACGGAAGACCATCGTGTGGGTCGCGTTCTTTGGAGAAGAAACACTGCATTTTTTCCACATATTGAGCAACACCCAGTCCTGATTCTCCAGCTAAGATTTCCACAGATGTTCCTCTGGGCTTGGTCGCGGCAATGTTGCCAGGGCAGCCGAAATGGAGCGAAGGTATTCGGGGCCACAGCGGGAGCCTGACCACCCTGCAGAGAAAATGAGAATGCCGGCCAGGACCAAAGTCCCAATCACAGCGAGAAGATCTCATGTTCTCTGCGGGAAGAGAGCGAGGGGGAAAAGAAAGGCAGAAGGACTTTCTCTGAGGACGCCGGTTTGACACTAAGACTCGACCCGGAAGCAGGATTGAGCAACCCTCACCAGAAAACTTCGGTGATGAATTGGGGTCAGGTGTTCTCCAGTAAAGGGTCATTTTTATGTCCAAGACATTTGTAAAATATACATATTTTGTTATAAGAGGCTCATTGGTTCAGGTTCTTTCAGGAAACTGAGGCCAAGAAGAGATGAGACGTGTCAGAGACCGACGGGGGGATGGCAGGCAGGACAGAGAGGGATGGTGGGGGGCTGCAGACCGAGATGCAGGTCCCACCCCGTCCAAGGAGGAAGGAGCGCAATGGGGCTGCCATCTGCCTCACAGATGCCGCCCGCTCACGGTGTCCTCAGGTGGTGGAAGGGACGAGTGAGCTCCCCTGGGCACGTTTTATGAGGGTCCGATTCCCAATCCCGAGGGTTCGCCTTCATGACCCAATCACCTCCCAAAAGCCCCAGCTCCAGTACCACCGCCGTGGGGGTTAGGATTTCAACATATGAATTTGGTGTGGACACAAATATTCAGACCACCATAGCAGCCCTCATCACACCAGGGCAAAATATAAAGATAAATATTTGGAGCAGACTAATTAGGAAAAACCAAAACCACTGTAATCAAAAGCAGCCTCTGAGTGCTTACTATTAAGACAATGTTACATTACGGTTTGGATGAATGGGCTTTAGTTTTTCAAGCAAGAAAAATAAATCCAAATGCATTTGTTACTAACTGTAATAAAGTTCAAAGACTTTTTCGTGACACGTTAGTGTATTAACTATTGCAGAGCAGACACAGAGCCTTCGAAATGGAAACAGCGTGGGACCACAAGGCTAACCACCAAGGAGAGCAAGACGGCGCTTCCGTTAGGGACTGGCAGCCTGCGCGGCTGTTCCACCTCACCCTGGGGGCGGGGCCGTGCAGCGGCTCACCTGCCCCTGCTCTGCACTGCTCCAACTCTGCTCCCCTCCTCCTGCCTCCCGGGGGCTCTGCAGACCCCTGATGCTCCCGCAGAGACACTCTGCCCGGGCTCTGTTGGTGGCCTGCGTGCACCGTCTTTCTCCCCGAGAAGTAAGCGTCTCCCAAAGAAGAGGAAATGGCAGCGGCCTGGGTGACATAAGGATGACTTTCGAGGGAGCTGCAGTTGTGATAAAGCCCGGCTGGGCTCCCCAGCGAAGAGCACAACCCGGCCTACCAGGCGGCCTCCCTGCAGCAGTGCTTGCTCTAGCGCTGGCGCCTGCGTTTGCCAGTAAGGAACTGAAAGGTCCAGAGGCAGGGCTGGCATCCAAGCACAGGTGGCAAGTAGCGCCCAGATCTGAGCCATCTGCAGGTCGCAAAGGTTTTTCTTTACTCCAAGAATCTTTCTCTCAGCGAAGACTTACTTCGGAACGAGAAGAGCTGGACATTAATTGTGTAATCTGCTCATTCCATGAGTCCCAAGCTGCTCTCAGCCCTGAGGATGCAGCTGGGAACAGAACAGCTGAAGACCCGTGTCCCCCAAGACCTGCGACCTCCCCTGAGCTCTCCCAGGCACAGCAGAGGCAGGCGCCCCGGAGACACACCTCTCCCCTCCCCGAAATGGCGGCCCCTCTCACTGTCACCTGCACAGTTTGCCCGCCCAGCTGATGAAGCTGGGTGAGCGATTTCAAGACTGGGCAGGACCCTGGGGACAGCAGGCTGGGCCTATGGGGAGACCTGAGAGAGGCATGGGGACCCCGAGTAACTCAGGGGCAGGAGAAAGAAGGCTGTAACCTTCAGTGTGTCCTTTCCTCAAGGAGGGGCCTGGGACAAGGGACCCACACTACCCTCCAGGAAGGATTCCCAAGACAGAGGGAGGACACTGATCTGTCTGGGCTGGCGGAAAGGCCATTTCATTAAAGTATTTCATTTCAGACCTGCCCTTGGGAGGGGCTTCTTGGGAACACAGGGAGAAAAGCCAGGTGCGGTGCTCAGGGCCCAGACCATGCAATGACCAGCAGCCCCGCAGCCTCCGGTGACACTGAAATTCCAGCGCAGAGGGAGGCTCAGAAGCCCCGGCTTGGGTGTGGTGAGGACAGCCCATCTCTCACCAAAGGGCCCGCGCAGCAGGGGGCGGCTGGGACCTGTGGGCCCCGTGTGCAGCAGGCTGGAGTCACCGCCCAGGACTCATCCCGGGACAACAGTGAGGCCCGGCCAGGAGACAGGCCCCTCCTCCACATCTGGAAAGTTCTGGGCACAAGTGGTCCTTCTAGTCCCTTAATATTTCCTGATCTGGGCAGATTTTTTTACCAAGCTGGAAGAGAACACCCAGAAAAGAAGGAAAATAAAATTCCCCTTCAGAACGCCAAGAGGAGATTGATCTCTGTACTAAAAAAAAGTGGAAAAACATATGTCTGCAGCACATTTTTAAGAGTGAAGTTTTATTTTTTCAACTGTTTCTTGTTATTTTCTTCCCACCGTAACAGGGCGAGGGCAACGCGATCTGCGGCAGGAGCGGCAGGCTGGGGTCAGGCCTTTTCCCCTCCGAGCGCCTGTCCGCCCCTCCCAGGACAGCCCAGGGTCCCCTCCTCCCTGAGACCCAGCAAGCTACACCTGGAGAAAGCCCCCGGGTGCCGGGGCTGCCGTGGGATCCTGGACATCCCTCCAACTTCCCAACGTCCACATCAAGATCCTCTAAGTTAGCACTTTTGTCAAAGATAAGAAAAACTTTTTCAGGAAACCCAAGTGTTTCCGGTTTGGCAGAAGCCACGCTGGACCGTCCCACCGGGCGCAGGGAATTCGGGCTCCACTGCTGTGTTAGAGGTCGGCTCGGAAGGAACGCAGTCCCGGGACTTCCCACTTGCTAGAAAGGCCACACCGATCACTTGCGTCAATTTCTCTGCTGCCGCCGCTGTTTCCAGAACGGCACCAAACACTGCCATTCCGGTGTGTCACTTTGTCACAGCACCGGATGCTGCCAGAGCGCTCGAGCCAGTGGAACACGCCGTCCTGCCTTCTTTTTGATGTTAGTCACATGGATTCTTCTCATGCCAAAAGTGACTGTATCATGTCATGTGCACGGCACTCAATTTGGTCACTCGTTCACCAAGCCTATGTCAAGAACCTTCTAGGCGCTGCTCTGTTACATGTCCTGGGAGTCGAGGACACAGGCTGGGACCCCTGCCCTCGGGGAGGCTCCACTCTGGAGGGGAGCAGATGAGTGACAGCTCGCTGTGGCTGTGTTAGAGGTCACAGCAAGGCCGGAGGGGCAGAGGAAGTGTGAGGGGACGGGTGGGATTTCAGAGGGAGTGACCCAGGTCAGGGAGGCCGGACCAGAGTGAGGACATGGAAAGTTCTGGAAGTGAGATTGGGAAGTGGAGCCAGGCCACAGAGGCCCTGGAAGGCCTGGCCATCACTCTGAGTGAGAGGAGAGGCCTCAGGCTCACCAGCAGCGGAAGGACAGGGCCCGACCCTGGTCCAGCGGGTCGGTTCTGGCTGCCATGTGGAGAAGAACCAGCAGGGCAAAGGCAGGCCCGGGGAGGCGGGAGCTCTGCGGCAAGGCCGTGAGGAGCGACGGCCATGGATAGTGCGACGTGACAGTGGCCGTCCCAGTTCTGATCTCCAGCGGATACTGTCGTATCTTCTTAAGTCCCAGAGTGCAACAAACTCAGGCAGTTTTCACACCACCTGTGTCATCCAGATCTTCGTGCCAAAAACATTTTCTTAAAGCAGGCGCCATGACGTTGGGGAAAAGCATAAACCTGGCCACTGGGCAGGCGCAAGGAGGTGTCCAGGATCCGGTGCCAACTGTGGGTCAGGTGCTGCCAGGCAGCGAGCCCTGCTCCCCCTCCCAGCAGAGGTGGTGATGAAGACGTCGGCTCCTGACCCACGACAAGACGAGCTGGAAGGAGGGAGGAGGCGAGCACCGCCCCAGCACCCCGACCCGCCGCGCTGCCTTTCTCAGTTGGCTCTCTGTCCACCCCAGCTGTGCAGTGACGGCGCAGCAATGGAACCATCAGCACGAGGCACGCGTGTGCACAGGAGGCTGCCACGCCTGGCCCGACGGGCACTGCCCTCCCCAGCCTGCGTCTCAGGCCCAGGCTTCAAGGCAGCAAGGAGAGGCACGGTGAGGGGCCAGCCGGGGCCGGGTGTGACCCTCCGGCCAGTCCACAGTGCACAGTGCTGGAAACCTTTCCCTCACTACAGAAAGTTCTAGTGGGCAGCAGTGCTGGACAGGCCAGCCCCCCGGGTGATCGCTCCGCCAACATTCTGCATGGAGAGCCCCTTGCGTCCCCAGATGCTAGTCCTCTGTTGCGTCCGTCATTTGCAAGTGTTTCCTCCTCTCCGAGGCTTGACTTTCCATCCTTCAAACAAGGTGCTGCACAGAGGAGCAGCTCTTAATTTCGATGAAGTCCAGTGTATCCTCGTCCCTTTACAGATCATGCTTTTCATTCCAAGTCCAAGAACTCGTCACCTAGTCCTGGTTCCCAAAGATGCTCTCCTGTGTTTTTCTAAGAGTCTCCTGGTTTTATGTTTTACATTTAAGTTCACGATCCATTTCGCGTTAGATGCTGTATAAGCCGTGAGGTTTAGGCTGATGTTCTTTTTCATTTGCCTGTGGACATCCGCTTGCTCCAGGGCCGTTTGTTGCAAAGATGGCCCTTCCTGCAAAAGTGATTGCTTTTGCACTTCTGTCAAAATTCAGTCGAGGCCGGGCATGGCGGCTCACACCTGCAGTGCCAGCTATTTAGGAGGCTGAGGCGGGAGGATTGTTTGAGCCTAGGAGTTCGAGGCTGCTGTGAGCTACGATTGTGCCACTGCACTCCAGCCTGGGTGACAGAGTGAGACCCCCGTCTCAAAAACAAAAATTTAAATTTGCTTTGACTGGACCAATATTTTCTTTGGTAAAGATGTTAGTAAATTATATGTATATTTTACCTCAATAAAAAATTTTAAAAAGAAAAACTATCATATGGGCGAATTTGTGTCAACGTTCATGTTTAGCTCACCGGGCTGCTGAGAGTGGTAAACGAGTACGTGTGCGGAGCACTTAGCTCCCTCTGGCACGTGGGACGCATGTGGCCTTACGGCACGATCACAGCAGAAGCCCGCGTCCCCGTCAGGCCCAAGGTAACCCTTGGCGAGCTGAAGGGTCAGCCTGCTCCTGCCACCCAGCCCTGCCCTGGGCGCCGCAGCGCCTGCCGTGGGCACACACAAGCACTCCGTAACCAAGCAAGGGATCGGCCAAAACTCTGCCCACACGTGTGTCCCGACATCATCCCCGCTTCACGACCCCGCGGCTGGCCTGGCGGCAGAGGCATTCGGGGAGGAAGATGAGGCAGACGTTCCTGACCTCCTTGCCCTGGACCGTAAGGCACCGGCTCCTCCCCACCACGCCCCCATGAGCTCTGATGTCAGCCATGTCTGAGGGCCCGACCCCTCTCCCCAGAGCCCACAGCGCACCGCCCCAAGGTACACCTTTGCATCTGGGGACCTGTCCAGCGTCTGCCTCTGGAGCGTCTCCTTCGCTCTTTAAATGCAAGACCCCTCCTGTTGCAGCTGAGGCCCATTTCCTCTTAAGTCCCCTGTGAAAATGAAAAACATCTGGGAAAGATCTCTGCAAACACTTAATGCACTTAAGGCTCTTGGACTGCGCCACCCCCGCCCCTTCCCGGAGAGTCAACGTGCCAAGCGGGGCGGGTTCCTCCTTCCCTTCAGCGGCCCTGCTTCCTGCTGGCCTACTCGGGCAGGTTCACCCCCTTCCCTGCATTGCTGAGCCTTTCCAAACTGCCTCCTCTTGGGATCACACAGGAAAATTAGTCCTACTCAGAGGCAGGAAAGTGGCCCCGCAGGGTGGTCACTCAGCCTGACCTACTATGCGCCGGGCAGGCTGCTCTGTGCTGCGGGGACAGAGACGCGTTCAGCACCTTGCATTCTGTCTCCGCCCACCCCCAGGGACTTCAGCTCCAAAGGAGGCCAGGCCACCCATCGGTGCTGTGACAGGGGTCGGGGGAACTAGGGTAAGGGCTTGTTGGGAAAACTAGATGGTCAGGGAGGAGCTGGGGCCTGACGCAGCCCCCGGGAGAGTGTGTTCCCTGACAGGGACGGAAAGGAGGGCACGGCAGGTGGCGGCGGTAAGGAGAGAAAGGCACAAGCTGGGCAGTGGGAGGAGGGTGCAGCACGATGGGGTGGTGTCTGTGGGATTTAGGAGCCAGACGCCCCAACTTCTCAACCCTGATGGGGCCCTGCTTGTGGCATTGGGGTCCTCGTACCCCAGTGGGACCAGCAGGGACAAGGATCACAGGCTAAACCTGGACCGTCGCCCTGGAGTGCTGCTGAACTCAAAGCTGGGGTGGCAGATTCAAGTCATTGAAAACACTTAATGATCAATAAAATGGTGATATATTGTGTAATACAGAGCAAATTTTGCGTGCACTTCAACGATGAATGCCAAGACACTGGAGTGTTTTCACCCACCCCGCCAAACACCGACCCCTGACGCCTGGCTTCTCATTCACTGTCCTCCCCAGCAGGGTTTCCTGGGAGGGAAATGTGAGAATACCAGATTTTACTGTGAAACTAGGGATGCATCCCCAGGGAGAGGTGCCTGTTAAGTCCGCAGCAGGTGTTTCCTCCCTGGGGCTGGGAGCTAATTGCAGACCCCAGCACACCTGAGTAGCCCTGAGGCCCTGCAGGCAGAGGAGACCTGGAGCAGGCTGGTAGCCAAGCACATTTTGAGTTTTCTCAGAGTCTGATAAAATGCTGACACCAAGATAGTTTAAAAAAACAAAACAGCAAGCGCAGGGCAGGGGCTCCGTGGATGGGGTAGGGAAGGGGGTAGCAGGGGAATCCTAGCAGACAAGTTGCAAAGGCATCCCTCCCGTGCCTGGGGCAAGTTTGGCTAATGTGGGACCCCTTCCCATCCAACACCTGACACAGGCCCAGCAGTGGCTGCTTTGAGATCCTTAAGTGGCAGCAAATATAACCCAGCACCTGTCCAATAGGCTCATTGTCATTTCAAATGTCTCTGTGCTAAATTAATGGAGTTCCCGCTACAAATCACAGAAGCCCCAGTTCCAACAGACTAAAGCAAAAAGACTTACCCGACAGGACAGTTCGAGCACCAGTTTCCGTGAGAGCTGGATCCAGGGATCCAGTAAAGGTTGTCGGGGTTTTTTCTTTCTCTCTTGTCTCTCACCCCACTCGGCCCTGCCTGGCTCTCTGATTCATTCTCCAGTCAGGCCCTCCCCTAGCACAGCGCAGTGGCCACCAGCAACCCCACACTCACAGCCTCCTGCCACAGGGAACAGCGGCCTCCCAGGGCCCGCATATCAATCCCAAGGAAGACTCTGATTGGCCTCGTGTGGGTCACGTGCCCCTCCTGAGCCAATCACTGTAGCAAGGGGAGGGAGCACTCCATTGGCCTGCTCATGTGGGGGCAGGGCCAGGCACCCCAATTAGCACTTCTCTGGGGTCACATGGGTAGGACTATAAGGAAGGGAGGCAGGCAGCCAAAATTTATCTCACACAGACTTTTACAGAGATCTCTAAAATTAACACAGCGTCTTCATAGACCTGACCTCATTTCATTCTCGCAGCAAGCCCTGGCGGTAACAGGGCAGGAACTGCGGCCACCAGAGAAGTAGGGTGGTCTGTCCTGGGTGGCACAGTGAGGGGGGCGGGAACCCAGACCTTCCGGACCCAGGGCAGGTGCTCTTTCCACTCCATGACGCTGTCCCCACTGGTCCTCGACAGCAGACACTATCACGCCCCGCCCAGACCCCGGCACTGACTCTCCCTCACTGCCCCCCACATGCCCCTGCAGCTGTCAGCCTGAGGATGAGACACAAGAACTGGCACGGCCCCCACACGGGCAGGACCACAGTGCCGGGCGCCCACAGCCCGTGAGCAGGCTGAGATGGGAATCAACGCCACTGCCTCACCCCTTGGGAGGGACGACTCTGGAGCACGTTCCCCGCAGTCCCAGGAGGTCTCCAGCGAGACTGAGCCCCAGGGGCCACAGTGGTCACCTGTCCGTTCATACACCCTGTGTCACTGCCCCACTGCCAGCTCCTCCTGGGATCGCCTCCCAAATGAACTGGGACTCAAATCCTTGTCTCGGTCCGCTTCTCAGGAACCCCAAGTAGACATGCTCCATCCACACTAATAAACTAAATTCTACACAGTGAGTAAATCACGCGCCGATGCCCGCCAGTCCAGGACAGCAAAGAGCAGGGCACGGCCACCAGGATTCCCTCCCCACATCTCAGAGACAGACGTGGATAATCGGCCCCGGCATTCTTTCTGACCCTGTGTGTCGACGTGCAGGGACAGCAAACGTCGGGACCAGTCAGTCTCGTCCGTCCCTGTAGAATGAGTTGGGGGTGGTGGCAAGCACACTGCCATCAGCCACCCCTGCTCCAGCCGGTGGCTGGCAGAGTCCATAGAGCCATTCAACAAATGTCACTCTCATGTCACCAGCTCCAAAAATGGCTAATTTTCCTTCCCTTTGTTGCCAGCCTAAGAGTCACGTGTGCAGAAGTATCGGCTGGAAAATGCCAGCAGGTCCCAGTTGGTCTGGCCATTCCACGTAGGAAAGACACACACAGGATTGGGAGAGCAGTTAGGTGGAGCCGGGCCCACCTGGGTGAGTGCTATGCTAAAAATAGGCATGATTCACATCTGCTGGGAGGGCCCAGCCGCATGTCCAGGGGGAGCAAGCCCTCCCCCACCTCAAACGCAATCTAAGGTGTCCGAGGAGCAGAACCACGTGTACTGCGTGTACGGCCCAGCATGTGCAGAACATGCTGCCACACGTCTGTCCACACCAGCCCTCACTGCGAGTCACATGGCTCAGGGAGGCCTCCGGCTTCGGCTCCTCATGTTACACTGAGCACACCTGGAGCCATCTGGCCGAGGCGCTCGAGCCCACTGGAGTCCCTGGATAAACACATCCGTCACTTAGGAAAACAGAATTACATTTTCCGTGGTGATGAAATTACTCTCTAGGGGGTATTTACAAAAATGCTTGGCTAGCGTACAATGTGGTTTTTGCCAACTGGCTAACACAGGAAACCTGGGATCTTTGCACAGCACAATGAAAAGAAAAAAGTGAGTAAAAGAAAGAACAAGAGTGAGAAAAGGAAAGTCCAGTGAGGTCCACATTCAAACTAAACAATTTTACATTCACAGACAGTCTTTGATTTAGACGCAGGCTGAGTTCCAGGACTATGTTTCCAAGTCAGTTGTTTCGAGTTTGAAATGCATTTTCCCATAGAAATTATGTTCAGTGGTCATAAAGTTAACCCATAGATGTCGCCTTCTCCGGTAATGTATCTGAAACGTACTACCATTTTCACTTTTCCAGTTCTCCTCGAAATAATCCGTAGTGTTGCCTCTGTGAGAAATCAAGGACAAGCTCAGGACAAGGGAGCCACCTCCCCTGGCAGGGGTGGAGGTGGGGAGGGCCTGGTGATGGGTTAAAGCGCTTGCAGGAACATCGGAGGGTGGCCATCAGCTTAGGAGACAGACAACCTGAGTGTGGCTCCCAAGGCTGCCTCAGCTCTGACCAGATGTTCATCCTCTCTTGGCCTCAGCACCTCTCATCTCTCAGTCACCTCACATCCAAAGAGTCCCCACCTCATGCTGCTGGGAGGATTAAGTACGTGTCGCACAGGGAACAGTGGCTGGCCGCAAGCAAGTGCTGGATAAATGGTGGCTATTACCTTTACCGCTGCCTTTTCATGTGCAGGAGAGAACTTACCATGAAATCTGAGCAGCCCAGGTTTGCGGGGAGCCACTAAGGGTTCCCAACAAAAGGCAGGACCACATCTGTTTTGTTCCCCACCATGATCCCATGCCTGGTCCATGGCAGACCCTAACAAGGATCTGTTGGATGGATGGATGGAAAAATGAAGGGATGGACAGATGGACGGGTGGATGAAGATGGATGGATGGATGGACAAATGAAGGGATGGACAGACGGATGGCTGGATGAAGATCAAATGCTTTTTGCTCACCATTGCTTCTGGCCAAGTTGGGTCCTGCTCTCAGGCCCCCTTAGCGCTGCCACAGGCTTTGATACCAACTACCCACTGACTGAAACTCCCTGACTCCAGGTTCTGGAGGACCACCTCTGTGTCCCAGCTCTTCTTCAGTCTCCTTCCCTGACTGCTGGTTCCCTGGCCACTCCACGGAGGCATTGTCCATGGTGATCCCTCAGCCTGACTCTCCCTTTCCCTCCACGCTCTCCGTGGTGTCATTCTCCCATGGAGTTAGCTCCCATTTCCCCACTCATTTCCAGCCTTGGCCTCTTGTCTGAGCAGCAAACTCAAGTTCACTCTGCCTGAGGGTTATTTCCCTATCGAAATCCCAGCAGCAGCCTAAGTCCAAATGCCCTCTTTCCTTTGTTTCCTTCCTCAAGCACGTCTGCTGCTGCTCCTGGATCTCCAGACCCCACTAGGAACTGTGACCCCCCTCACAGTCACAGGCTGGGACTCTCAAAGTCACTGTCACTTCTCTTCTCTCACTGTCCCCGTCTGATCAATTGGGAAATGAGGATGGCACCATCATATCTGCACACGCTCCCAGTGCTTGTGTCTTTGCCTGAGTTCCAGGCTATCTCCTGACTGGTCTAATGCACTAGTTATCTATTACATCAGGGAAGTAAACACTAACTGTCCCAACAAACGAACCCCCAAGTCACAGTGGCCAACATGTCACCAGTTTCTCTCTCACTGTACCAGTTATCTGTTGCCGTGTGCAGACCATTTCACGATTTGGTGGCACAAAACAACCACCGTTCTATTATCTCGATTCTTTGGGTTGGCCAAGTTCAGCTGAGTGGTTATCCTGCTCCACGGGCTGTTGCTTGGGACGCGGTCACCTGGGGCCTCCACTAGGCTGGAACACCAGGAGGGCTCGCTCACACATTTGTCCCCTTCCTTGGCAGGATGACTAGAACGTGGGGCTCAGCCGAGATACTAAGACAGCCAAGCTTTGTTCTCTCTCCATGCACTCTCGGGGCTTCTCCCTCCCCACTTGGTAAGCCCAGCTGGACTTCAGATGTGGCAGCTTAAGCCTCCCCAGAGTGAAAAAGTATCAGCTACCAGACCTTCTTAAGGCTTGATCCATAACTGCATCACTTCTGCCACAGTCAGTTGGTTCGAGGGAGTCAGAGGGCCACATTCAGCACAGGAGGGCGTTACCCAGGGTGTGAAAATCAGGAGACGTGGTTCACCATGGGCCATCGGCTGGGGAAACGTAAGCTACGGCAGCCTCCCCCAGAGGACAGCGTAGCCAACCCAACTTCCTGCTTGTTCTAGGAGGGGTTTGGAGACCACACCAGGCACAGGCCCTTTCCAGCTCTAGGATTCAGTGGGCGTTACTAAGCCAGAGAAAACGAGGGCTTAGTAATATCAGAACAACAACCTCCCATCTTCTTTCCAGAGTATTCTGTGGTGTTGGCTGGAGTGGAGAGGAATTCATTCCTCTAAAGGGTGGAGGCTGCTTGTGTGACTTCTGGTTCCCACCTAGTTAGGAGGAGAACACACAGCATCATTGTGGGAGGCAGAATTGGCCACACTGGGCAGGTCGATTTTGTGCCCTTTTCCACAACTCTGTGCCCAATTCAGGACGCCATATTAGAGCAAAGGTGGAGAACCCAGAGGGAAATCCAAGAACAACAAAGCCACTGACCTATAAATGAAGGTGGAAGAGACTGGGATTAACTCACCAAAAGAACAGGAAATGACTCAGCAGCAAATGCCTGCAAATAGCAAGTCGTCCAGCGTGTGGACATGGGCGTCCAGGGGACCTGGATTTGAGCACTGACTGCCTCGCTTACCAGTTGTGGGGCATTACTCATGTAACTCAGCCTCTCCGAATGCCACTTTTCTCATCTGCAAAATAGCCAGACTCAGAGCAGCTCCCTCACAGTGCTCTTGTGACCACGAAATTAGATAACGGGAGTGCCAGGCTCATGGCAAGTGCTCGGTACACGTGGGTGCTGTTGTTGTTTTCGTTGCTGCTGCTGTTACTCCTCTTTCCATCTGTGTTGGAATCTGCAAGTTATTAGGTTGAGAGGGAAAATCATTAATAGTCGATGACATTGACCATCAGATCTTAGTGGGCATAGAAGACCCTCCCACCCCAGCCCTGTCCACCCCTGCAGCCATGTCCCTACCTCACACCACACAGCCCATCCATAATGAATGACTTACAGTTCGAACTGGTTAAAGGCGTCTGTGTACAAGTAATAGAAACGAACCTGAGCGAACTTGACAAACTGAAGATGCACTGAATCCAAGGAGGCACGGAAGAACCCGGGCTCAGGAATGGCAAGAACCAGGCTCTTGGAGAGGTGGGGACCTCAGAGGCCACTCTGCACGCTGTGGGTCTCACTAGCTCATGCAAGAGGCAGCCTGGCTCAGCAGAACAACAGCCGACCTAGAATTGTTAAAGCGTAACTCGGGCAAAGCACATGGCGGAGAGAGAGGCCAAATTCACGAGGCAAGGTCAGTCTTTCTGACGTTCTGCCTTAGCACAATCAAATTAGCGTCGCATGAGAGGAGGCACATGCATCACTAGTGTGCAAGAGATGATCTCTGAGGACTTAGCCACAAGTGTGTTTTATTTTTTATTAGTTAAAATAAAATCTATCGAGCGCACCAAACCCGTGGTTTTATGGGCATTACTACTTACGAAACATACAAAATAGGACTTTACTGTAAAAGAATCCATTTTACAGTTTTAGGCAAAGAAAATTGGCACATGGATATGGCAAGTCACAAAAGGGGGCTCGTGGATTAACTCAGTTTAAGAAACAGCTTTAAAGGCATAGCCGTAGTGCTCATGATAAACAGAAGTGTTCTAATGAATCTAGGGTCCTACACTGAAATGTTTTCAGGAACCGGACAGGAAATCTAAATGAGGAAAGTGGGCCGGGTGTGAGACAACAGGGAGTGGTGGAGACTGTGGCAAACTGGAGCAGGTGCAACTGGCTGGCTCAGCTCCCCTCAGCCGGTGCTACAGAGAGATGCAAGCCCAGTGCCGTCCCATCTTCTGTTTTCAAAGAAAAGGTGGATGTTTATATTTTTAGGAGAATTTTTCAGATTTTTAAATGTGAGCAGCTAACTCAAAAGTGTGAAACAACGGGTGAGCCACACACATAGCATGTCCTGGCCTGAAGCCTGCCCGTGGGCATATGCAACCTCTGTTCCCACCAAGACGGAAGACAGACCCCCGAATGCTGCAGAGCCTGGAGGCTTCATCCCCCTCACTGTTCTCTCAGGAAGGACAAAGAAAAGGCTCAGTAACCATGCTGCAACGAAACCGCTATGCCAGAAACCTGCCTGCCTCTTTATTGCCTTATCATTCCACATTTAGCTTCCTACCTCTGGACACCACCTGTGCAAACATTTCTCTGCATTGTGTCCTCTATTGGAAATATACTAGTTTCCCTTTCTGAGACCCCAGTGGATGCCTAGAACCACACACAGTACCAAACCCTTTATATACTGTGTATTTTCCTAAACATACGTACCACTGATGAAGTTTAATTTATAAATTAGGCACAGTAAGAGATTAACAATAACCAATAACAATAGAACAATTACAACAATAAGCTACCATCACTTCTCTTGTGCTTTGGGGCCCTTATTAAGTAAAATAAGGATAACTTGAACACAAGCATCGCGAAAAGGCTGCAGCCGGTCTGACAACAGAGACAGCTGCTGAGTGGCAGGCGGGTGGTGTAGACAGCACGGACGCACTGGACAAGGGGATGATTCGTGTCCCGGGTGGGACGGAGCAGGATGGCGTGAGATTCCATCACGCTACTCAAAACGGCGTGCAATTTAAAACGTATAAATTGTTTATTTCTGGAATTTTCCATGTATTATTCTCAGACCACAGTTGACTATGGGTAACCGAAACCCCAAAAAGCAAAACTGCAGGTAAGTGGGGACTACTGGGCCAAGCACCAATGCTGTTGTCTTGGTGGACCCTGGCTGAAAAGGGAGTTAGCAAGCGTGACCAGTGACGCCTGGTCTTCCGGGAGGCGCAGGCCACGGCGGAGGCAAGTGAAAGTGCAAGTGGCTGCCGTGGGCAGTGCGTGTGAAAGGAGGAGAGGGAGCAGGTGGAGGAGGAGAGGCCTCGGACGGGAAGCGGCTGGGTCTGACCCCTCCCGGGGGAAGAGCTGCAGGGAGAGCTGAGACTGCCGGGCAGTGCTGAGAAGGCAGGGCCCCCGGGGAGCGCCGCACCTGCAGAAAGGGCCGGGCTCTGATCCCGGCTGGCCCAGTGCCTGTCTGGAGCAGGGGACAGAGAGGGGCCTCCCTCGCACACTGCACGGCTCCCAGAGGCGCTGAGGCTGGCGGCCAACTCCCTCCTCCACTTTCCCGCAAGTTCTTTCTGGAAGGAAGAGCCAAGTGGTGCACCACCATAGCCGGCACGGCAAGCTCCTCTTTGGCAAGAATTGTCTAAATTGCATCTTGACTTCATCCCAAAGGAATTCCGCTCCAGCTGAAAGGTGAGCAACAAGCATGGGGGTTGCCTGTAATTCCGTGCCAAAGTCCCTTCCCCGGGGACACTTTTAAACAGACGATTAATCATATGAGTAACAGTGGACGGGACTGTTAGGGCCCAGCTGGGATGAGTTAAAATTTTCTAAAAATTGCCGAGAAATACTTGAACAGATAGCTCTCATGCAGCCGTCAATGGGACATGGGAAACTATGCTCTAAAACTGACACTTGTAACCACTCTAGCAAGCGGGCCAAAAACCTTCCGCCTGGACTCTGGAGAACCTATTCTTTTTAGTTGGATATAATTTATGTACCCCAAAACACACTCGTTTTAAATGTGCATCTCAATGAATTTTGACAAACGTGTACACCTTGTACGTTAAGTGTACATTTCCATGAGTTTCAACAAATGCACCAAAACACGTACCCATGGCCTCAGTGAAGACATTGAGCATTCCCAACACCCACGACGGCTGTGACCCACTGCGCCCTCGGCCACTCTGCAGCCCCAGCTTCACACAACTACTTGTCTAAGCTGCAGATTAGATTTGTCTCCTCTAACGCTCCACGTAAATGCAGCCACGTTCCGCGTGCTCTCTCGTGTCTGGCTTCTCTCACTCGGGATGACGTCCTGAGGTTCAGTCGCATTGCTCCGTGAGTCTTTGGTTTTCTGTTTTTATTGCCGAGTAGCGTTCCGTTGTATGAATACACCACAATTTGTTTACCTAGTCACCTGTTCAAAGATACTTGCATGGTTTCCAGCTGCGGTTGTAAGAAATAGCCAGACCCCATCTACCTTTAACTGATTTCCCTCAATGGCGGCATCTGCATAACTATAGTGCAATATCACAGCCTGGAAATCGACCCCGATACGGCCCATGGACCTTGCTCAGATGTCACCAGTTTTACATGAGCTTGTGTGCTCGCATGTGTGTAGGTTTAGTTCTGTGCAATTTTATCACATGTGTAGACTCATGTGACCACCACCAGAGTCGAGATACAGAACAGCGCATCGCAAGGATGCTCACGCTACTCTCTCAGGACCACGGCCACCTCCCTCTTCCCATCCCTAACCCCTGGCAACCACGGATCTGTTCTCCGTCTCTGTAAATTTTTCACTACAAGAATGCTGTATGAATGGAACCATGCAATATGTGACCTTTTGAGACTGACGTTTTCCACTCAGCATAATATTCTTGGGAGTCACCCCTGCTGCGGTATGGGTCAGCACTTTGTTGCTTTTCATCGCTGAGTAGTATTTCAAGATACAGATGTGCCAAGTTTTATTCAACCATTCACCCATTGAAGGACCTTTGTTTCCAGTTTGGGGCTAATTTAAATAAAGCTTCTGTGAAAATTTGTATACAGATTTCCGTGTGAACACCAAGTTTTTGAATTTCTCAAATAAATGCTCAATGCAATTGCTGGGTCATTTGGTAAGAGCATGTTTAGTTTTATTTAAAAACTGCCACACTCTTTTCCAAAGGAGCTATACCATTCTACATTTTTATCAGCAATGTATAAGTGATCCAGTTTCTCTACATCCTCGCCAGCATTTGGTGTTATGACTATTTTTTGTTTTAGCCATTTTTTAGGTATATGATGACAGCTCATTTTGGTTTTAGTTTGTACTTGCCTAATGGCTAAAGATGTTGAATATCTTTGCATGAGCTTATTTGTCATCTGTGTATCCTCTTTGGTGCAAGATCTGTTCATGTCCTTAGTCCATTTTCTAATTGGATTGTTTCCATTTTTTTACTGTTGAGTTTTAAGATTTCTTGCTATGTTCTAAATACCAATCCTTGGTTGGATATGTGATTTGCAAATATGTCCTCCTGGTGGGGAGCTTTTCTCTCCATCCTTTTCACAGAATCTTTTGCAGAGAAAGGATTTTCAGTTTTGATGTGGTCCAATTTATCCATTTTTGGATTGTACCTTTCTATGGATTGTGACGTTGGTGTCAAGTCAAGCAACTAACTGTTCTCCTAGCCCTGAGTCCAAAATATGTTCGCGTACGGGTTTTTTCCCTAAAAGTTTGACTTTTGAGATCCATTTGAGTTAATTTTTGTATAATGTGTGAGGTTTCAGTTGAGGTTTGTGTTTTTGCCACGGACGCCCAGTTGCTCCAACACTCCTTGCTGAAAGGCTCTCCTTCCTCCTTCTGGCCGCTCTTGCCCCTCTGCCAGGCATTAGCTGGGCACAGTGGTGCGGATCTATTTCTGGACCTTCCATTTTGTTCCACTGGTCTGAGTCCAGCCCTCCACCGATACCACACAGTTTCAATTACTGTAACTAGGCAGGAGCCCTTAACATTGTAACTCATCCATTTTTAACAAAGCAAAATAATTTGAACTAAATTTTTATTTAACTTCTCCCACATCCTTTGAAGCTGCTGTGAGAGTTCAGGCACAAGTTAGAATCCGGAAAGCAACAACAGGTGGTCCCGGACCCGCCATCGCTGGAGAGAGAACAAAAGGCAGGTCCCATCCTTGGGCGGGGGGAAGGGAACGGAGAGAGTTCAGCAGGTTCCCGCGTCGCACAGGCGGGCTGGGTCGGGGTAGGGCTGTCATTGAAGGGGCTTGACATCTGGCACACGGGGCAGAAAGTTCCTGCAGAGGTCGTGGCCAGGGGCCCGGACCAACCCCAGGACACAGGGCATACCAGGAGCTGCAGCAGATGGAGAGTCAGTGTGGCACCGCGACCTGGGGCTGCACAGCCCAAGTCCACGTCTCAGGCACCTTTCCTGACTCCAGCTCGCTCAGCTTCAATTAATGAACAGGCAGGGAGTCAGTGAATAAAGCCCCCGTTTCTTCAACCTGGTTGGACCTCACCCCTGTTTTCTCGCAGGATGGAGCTCCAGTTGCCCACAGTGGTGACTGGC
Source organism: Avahi laniger (assembly GCA_963575035.1). Taxonomy (NCBI): domain Eukaryota; kingdom Metazoa; phylum Chordata; class Mammalia; order Primates; family Indriidae; genus Avahi; species Avahi laniger. The sequence continues at coordinate 15,954 of CAUYSK010019987.1, read as the reverse complement.
TGGATGATGCCAATGTAATCTCAGTGCAGATGGACAGGAACAGGGCCAGCAAGTCAGAGGCACAGATGGCCCTTGACCTGGTTAACCTCTGCCTGCACCCTGCGTCGGCACCCGCACTGGATCCTCACACGCCAGCTGCTCCCCTGACGACGCAGGCTCTCACGTGGGAAAACGATCCTTCTCAGCAGCAGCGGCTTTGGCCCTCTGGTTAGTTGGGGAGGGGCAATGACTTGAATGCCGTTCTATTCTTACATCATACAAATGAGTAGAAGGAAGGAAGGAGAGGGGAAAAGAAGAAAGTTCACACTAGCGATGAGTCTCCTTAACTCCATACACCGGAGACAGTGATGGAACATCTTAGAAAGACCAGGACAGAATCTGCAGCTTTGATCAACACTCAGAGGACCGAAGGAAAAGAACCAAACCAGACAACGCAGTCGGAGTACTAGACGCGCTCCACTCAAGGTCTTACCTTAAGAGCTGCAGCTATGGAATTTTACCATCTTCTCTAGGTCTCCGAGAATGAACTCCTCCTAACAGGTGAGCTCCTGCTCAGTTTCCAGACAATCACCCTTGACCTTTGTTCCCTGCAGTGTCTGAGGGTGGGAGAGGGTGAGGTGAGTACCCACAGCTGGCCCTCCCTGGGGACACGGCTCGCCCACCCAGCCACCCTACCAGGGCTCTGCACTCAGCAAGGACGCATCTGGTGGGCTACTGCCACCTGGCTCAGGAAGTCACACAGGAGAGGGCTCACAGGCCAGCAAACTTACACCCAGATTTTACACTCAGGGTGTCTTGGCAGGACCATTGCTGACTCCGGCTCCAGACGTCTGAAATCCTTCTGCCTGAGAAATCAAGCAGAGACGTTACAAGCTTCCAAAGACCATCGACTTGAAACCAGACACCCAAAGATGTGGCAAGCCATTTAGCAAAAGAATATAAACGTTAAAGCACTAAATCATGCCACGTAGGTCTGTTCAGGAGGAACCTGTGATTGCAGGAGCCTCAGACACAAACGGAGCCAGGCCAGACCACCCCGAATCCCCTCAAGCTCCTCGCGGTAGGGTTGGGGGGACTCCCGATCAGAGCCAGGCAGATGGACACGTGCAGCAGCGACGGACGGCCCCCTCCGCTGTGCAGGTGTTAAGGCTGCTCTTTCCGAGTGCATGTGATCCTGGGTCCCCGGCCCACAGGGTCAGTGCCAGTAACCTGCTCTGGCCAGTAGAGGGCATCACAGGTCCAAGGGACCAAGCAGGTGGCACCAGCAGTCCCCGCCCAGCTGGCTTGGGAGGCCGTCATTTAAGGCCGGGGGCTGAATGCACCCAGGCTCAGAAGGAAGCTGCTCCCGGGAGCCTGGTGAAGCAGCTGGACAGACAGAGGCCTGCAGGGCTGCCAGCTCCTCAAACATCAGCCTTTTGGGATGACAGTTCTTCCTCGCTTCCCCGATGAGCCACCAGACAGCACAGATTCGAGCCTTGTAGAGTGGTCTGTTACGCTCCAAGGCCCACAAGCCACCAGACAGACACAGAGGGAGACCTGCTCAGAGGGCTCAACGTGGCAGAACTAGGGCTGGGCAGGTGCCCGGCAAGGCTGAGGTGGGCGTTTGGCTGGGGGAGAACAGAAGCGCAGGACTGCCTAGGGCATGTCCCAGACGGGGTGCTGGGGGCCCGGGGAGGTCTGTGGTAGGGGCTGGAAGGAAGGTCTCCAAGGGAAGGATATTGGAGAGGTGGAAGGGACACGTCCTGGGGCTTGAAGCTGACCATGGTGACCCCGGCTGAGGGCCTGACTCAGCCATCACCAAATAGGGGCCAGCAGAGTTGGCCCTCAGCTGTGTATTCCCCAGGGCCACCACAGGGATCCCAGTGGCCTGGTGGCCTTCTAGGGGAAGCCATGCAGCAGAGAAGGACAGAGGCCAAGCTCTGCTCTCAGACAGACGTGAGTGGGAACCTCAGCTCCACCCGCACTGTCCAGCGACCTTTGGAAAGTCACCAAACTGACATTCAACCTCCCTGATCCTCAGTCTTCTTGTCTGTAAGATGGGGATGTTAATAACAGTACCTACCCCACAGGATTGTGGTGGGCACTGAATGAGATCATGTAAGTGACACTTAGTGCAGGGCTCTACATGGCATAAGGGCTCAATATTAGGGACCCCTCCTAGCATTACACGGTTGTCACTAGACGGGCAGAGGGAGCAGGTCACTGTTGGCTGGGCCTGGGGTTCAGAGGCAAGGCTTCACTTGGGGCCAGGCAGCACCCCTCCCCCACTCTGGCACTGCACCCCACTCTTGCCCACATGACCCCTTACATTGGCGCTGCCCATGGCTTCCACACCCTTGTGCTGCATCCCATCCCCCACTCCTGAAATGTAGCCTTTCCCTTCGAATTAGCCGGCGAGGCCCGGGCCACCACTTACTCAGCAGCGTTTGCTGAGGCCAACTACGTGCAGACACTATGTGGGCGCCAAGAATACTGCTGGGGACAGAATCATGCCGGTTTGAGGGGCAGAGGGATGGAGCCCTTCCTCCTCTTTGGAGGCTCCTGTGGACGTCCTTGTCCCTCCAGGTGGCCTGTGTGGTCAGAGGGCCCTGGGATGCGGTTAGCAGCCTCTCACAGCACCGGCTGCTACTTATCAGGAATCACTTAGATGCCCCAAACACCAAGAAGCCAGGGCAGAAAGGCTCCCGGACACTCAGAAACCCAGTCCAGGGCAGTGCGGGCCTCCCCTCCCACCCATGCAGGACACTCACCCACCGGTCCCGATGCCCTGCCTCCTCCAGCCTGCTCTGCCACCTGGACACCCACCACTATGGCCCGCATCAACTGCTCCCTTGGCCGGTGGCCTCCCAGTGGGCTCAGCCAAGAGGGGGACAGCAGGGCCTGCCGAGCAGGAAGAGAGGGGGCCGTGGCATGGACCCGGCTCCCCCGCACCTGCGTGGCCATGGCTGTGCTGTACCCTGCAGCCCTGCACGTGGGGAGGGGAGCAGCTTCTCTCGCAGAGTCACACTCCATGTTCCGGAAACCGCACCCTCACGCGCCCCTGGCAGGCCCGAGGTGGCAAAGGCTCCCACTGCAGCCAGTTACCGGGGCACCCCACCCCCCTTGATGGGTTTCCCTTAATTCTGCCCACACCTTTGTCGGGGTCCTTGCAGCAACAACGCCGCCATCTGTCTCCTGCCCAGGCCCCAGCTGGCAGGGAGGACACCCAGGGAGAGCCCATGGGGTACACAGCCCGGAACCATCAGGAGGCGGGGACGAAAGAGCTGGGGCTCAGCTTTAGGCCGGAGCCCTTAGGCTACCAAGTCCCTAAGCCCCAGCGCCCTCATCACTGGGGGGCTAACGATGTCCTGTTGCGGGGAGCCAGGGCACCAGGGCCGACCAGACGGGGCAGAACCAGGGCATCAGTGCCCAGGGCAGAGTCCTCTAGACCTCAGGCCCAGGAGGCACCACCGGGGAAGCCCGCGGGAAGGAGGCGTTGGAGGTGGGTGGACAAGAAGGGACGCTTCCCACCTTCTCTGTGGAGATTCCTCACGCAGTCGCTTGGACCTCAAGACACATGTTCCCACAGCCACAGTGGCCCTAGGTTGGTCAGGCCCAGAACCTGGGACGTGAGGACGCTGCAGACAGACACTCACAGTCTCCCAGTGTTTCCTAGGCAATGGCAGGCTCAGGTCCCGCCCATCTGCCCCCAGCGAGAAACAATACCTGGCCCCTTCCCCCACCACGCCCTGCCCACCTGGCCCGCCCACTCGCTGTACCCAGCCCCCACCCCGCAACTGTGGCCAGAAATGCTGCCCCATGGGGTGGCAGGGGCCAGGCCTCCACGGGTGGTTCCCGTTAGAAAGGAAGGAGCTGGGACCGCCTTCCCAAACAGTGGCTGCTGGTTGGGGTTGGGATTGGGGGGTTGGGGGGAAGGCGGCGGCGGCAGCCCTGGCTGGAGAACACCGGGCGCTGCGGGTGGGTCCCTGGACCGCTCCTGGGACCTAAATAGGCAACAGGCCAGAGATCTTGACCCTGTATGTGGGAATGGTGGGAAACGCCAGCACTTCTGGCGCCCCCGCCGCAGGGACTCCCCTAGCGGGACTCCCCTAGCGGGACTCCGGGAGCAGAAACCCAAGTGGTGCAACGTGCAGCTGGCCTCTCTGCAAAGCGATTCCCCAGGGGCTGACCACGCAGGGGCTTGGGCCACCAACAAACCAGGCAGGGGCGTTAAGAGATTTTTTTTTTTTAACTTGATACTAAAACCAAAAAAAAAGCACTCAAGTAGCTACTGTGGATAAAAACAGTCGGGTGGAGGGGCCCAGCGCTGGACTCCCATAACCATGTATTTACGGCTTAGTGTGGTCTGACTTGGAATCGCACGCAGGGGAAGGCACGAAAGCAGGGTCCCTGCCATACTCAGTGTTCCGGGTTTTAAAGGTCCGGGTCGCCACTGACCCCGGGTAACCGCCTGTCGCTATGAGGATATCCGAGAAACAGAGCTGAGCGCCTGCGGGGGCCACACGCTCCAAGGAGGCCGCGCGCCCAGCGAGGTCCCAGGCCCCGAGGTCCCTGGGAGGAAGGACTGGAGGGCTGCGGAGCCCCGGCCGCCGAGCGGGGAGCCAGCTCTGGGGGCGACAGCTGCTCAGCCCCAGGCGACAGACGCGGGGGCGCAGCGCGGCCTGTAATTACGGTCTGAGCCAAGCTCGCCGCAAACGGAACGGCTTCGAGGCGGGCGCCAGACCCAGGAGGAGGCGGTGGGAGACCCGGGGCGCGGGGCGGGCGAGAGGAGGGGGCTGGGCATGACGGGGGCGGCGGTGCTCCTGAGAGCGAGCCGCAGCCCCTCGGTGCAGCCCGGCGACCGCGTCCACAGCGCGCGGCACCGGGACCCCGCGCCGGCCCCTCCGCACCGCGCGGCCCGTGCCCGCAGGCCACCAGGGCCCTTGCTCAGGCGCCGAGCGCGGGGACACGGAGGCCACGCCGGGCAGGACGCCGAGCTCCGGGCCTGCGGATTCGGTCGGAGTGAGCCTCCGCACCGCGCGCCCCTTAGGGCAGGAAGTTGGCCCCGCGCCCGCTGCCCCGGCCGCCGTCGGCCCCTGTCGCCCCCTGTCGGCGCGGAGGAGTCCCGGCAGGGAGCAGCCGGCTGGGGCTGAGGCTGGCGCGCCGCTGTCGCCAGGCTCCGCCCCGCGCTGCGGGTCCCGGCAGAACCTCTCCCGAGTGGATGCCCGGAGGAGCTGGCAGCGGCCTGGGGCCGTGGGGCCGTCCTGGGAAGGCGGGGTCCGCCCTGATCTTCCTTCACCCGCAGCACCCGGGAAGGATGCAGGAAGGGGTGGGCAACGTCCATGTGCTGAGCACCCTCCTAGAGGTCCGCACACAAACACACACGAAACCCTCTAATGTAACCATAACAACAGAAAACATTAACCGTACGTTTGGTAAAGCCGGGCATTAGATAGGAGCTGTCTATACGTCCCGACTCCTCCGCTTACTCACCTACCCTGCGTGTGAGACAAGGGCCTCCCTGCAGCCCTCTCTGCTATGAAAACCGCACTGGTACCCACCTCACTGGCAGTGGTGAGAATTAACTGTCACTGAACGTCTAAGTCCTGTGGAACAGAACTTGGCACCGAAGAGACTGTAGCTCCCGCCTCCTCCTCATCTTCCTCATTAAATCAGCCAGGAATGCACGTTTCTCCCATCACCAGGAGTTGGCAGGTTGACTGTCAGCCTGGGAGCCCAGGTCGGGCTGCAGTTAGGGCATCGGGCTGGCTTCCGACCCATCCTCACCGGCCCCTCAACTGTCTCCCCGGGATGCCGGATATTTGCTACAGCTGCAGAGCTCCATCCAAGCTCCAGGCCCCGGGGAAGAGGGAAGGACAAGGGACAGGGGCTTTCTCCTGGCAAGGGCTTCCCCTCTGTTCTAGTAGGGACACTCCACCCAGGAACCTCTACCCTCCCACCTCCCTTGGCCAGAAGTGTGACCAGTGGTGTTTCCTCGCTGCAAGGGAGGCTGGAAAACACTGGGTTTGGGCTAGAAGCCCTGCTCCTCTTCATGGAGTCGGGGTTCTGTTAGTACAAAAGGGACCTGGGGACGGAGCAGGCCACCCACAGGGTCTGCCAGTGTGCTGTGGCAGGACCCACCGCACCTTCTGTGTCAAACAGTCCTTCTGCCTGTGGACAGAGAACTCCATGCTCAGTAAGGTTGAAACTGTTATCCCAGATCACACAGCTAGTGGGTGACTTCCTGGTCTCCTGATTCTCAGTATTAACGTTTCGTAAATCGATGCTATGAAATTGATTGCTGAGGCATTTTTATGGCATTGATTTTTGAAGTACTGATGTTAATTTATGAAGCATATTTATGATTTCTGCTTTAAAATTCAGCTATTATATCACATAATTCCAACATCCTATTTATCTAAGCTTTGGCATCTACTGATTGTCTTTTCTCACTCAAATGGTTTTCCTGGTTCTTGGCATGACGAGTGAGTTTGTATTGTATCCTGGTCATTTGGTTATTATGTTTGGAGATTTGATCCTAGCTAAATCTCCTATTTTAGCAGTCACCCTGCTTAGGTTTAGGTAGAGGTGCTGGCCTACTTTGAGGGCTTCAGTTCTGATGACAGTTTAGTTTTCTGGGCCCCTGCCGTGTTGTTCGGGTCTGCTTCATTCTTCTGGTGCTGCCAAGGTTCCCACTCAATCCCACTGGTGTTCTCTGCAGTGGCAGAAGACACTTCCCTGGGCCACATACTGTCACTAGGTGACTTTCTGGATGAGGGGCAGAAGCCACCAGGCCTGGGTCTCCTCATGCCACTGGGTGCAGGGCAGGGAGACACAGGGGTTCACTGCTGCTGCTGCTGTGAGCAGGTGGGACTGTCCCCTGGAGCCTGGTTGTGGAACAGAGATGGGATGGCCTGGGCCAGCCTGCTGTCACTGCCGCCCACTACGGCCGGTGGTTGAGCAGGGCTGAGGCTCTCACGAGGTCTCTGTTGGGTTTCCCCTTTCCCAGTCCTTTGGCCAGAGAAAAAGACTTGCCTTAGGTTTGTTTGTTTGTTTGTTTTAATCGATGCCTGTTTTTGGAGATTCTGGGTGCATCTCTCTCTGGCACCCAGTCCAGGTTATGTGGGAGATAAAAAGAAAACCCAAGGAACTCACCCTGTTATCATTCCTCCAGTCCTAAGGTCTCTGGCCAGTCTGCTTTCTTCTACCCACCTTTCAGAACCCTTCTGTCATTGTCTGTCGAATAATTTCCAAGGCATTTAGTTGTTTTCAGATGGGAGGAATAGCGAAAAGTGAGTCTACCTATCTCGTTCCAGAACCAAAATCCTAAGGCCTTTTGAACAGCATGTTCCAACCTATCTCTTACCAACTCCCACTAAATCGTCAAAATACACCTCAATTCCCAGGGATTGGGTGGTCTTCTCAGGGGGTGGTACCACGTAAAGCTCAGCATCAGTTGGATATGCAGCAACAGAGGTAGCTAGATCAGCCTCGGTGAGCTAGAGCCATGTAGCTGGACCCATAAGGCCTCCTGTATGCAAGCATTGAGGTGACCAAGGACAGAGGCTGACCTCCACGGGGTGAATCACCCAGTGTGCCAATTCATTTATGTTCCTTTTGTACGAGGTGGCCTCTGATGAGCATGGACATGAGATACACGCTTCACACATGGTGCCCACTCCCAAGATCAAGACACATGCCTGTCTCCAATCTCTCAGTCTTACTCTCTCTAGTTCCCTGAACAACCAGAGAAGCTTGCATTAACCCTGGATCTGCTACAGAAATCCCTCATGCTCTAAGCCTCTCTCAAACCTGCCAGACTTCCAAATCGCTTGCCGAATGGATTGGAGCAGTAGTCCCAAAAGAGGTGTATGCTGTCTCCAAAATCCAAAGAATTCTACCCAGTGCTGTGTCTCTGCCCTTGTGGTAGGGAGTGCAGAGAGAGAATGATTTGCCCTTTGCCTTCAGGCGTATGTCCCAGTGTACTCTGTATCCCCTGAAAAGCTAGCCAAAGTTTCATACTCCTGAACCGCCTAGGATTGGCCTCCCAGACCCTGATGCACATGTCTTACCAGGGTAGCCAGCATCCTCACAATCTCCTGCTCATTCTAATTAAGAAAATATCATCACATGCTGGACCAGCACGCTCAAGGTTCCTAAGGATTATATTGTGACAGTGATCAGAGTTGATACAGCCCTGGGACAACAGAGAGACGGTATACTGCTGTCCTTCCATGTAAGCTGTTTCAGATCTTCTTTTCCAATGGTGGTGTGATGGCTGCCCCCGACTAGTGTCAGCTCAGAAGCTATATCCAGTCACCCTCCAGAGTTGGAGCATTTCCCTTCTCCACATGAGCAGTTACTCTGGTGAGCAGCCATGGATGCCTTTGGGGGAAGAAATGTAGAATGTTTATGGTATATATTGTAGTGATGTTGCAAAGTCCTTCCTCAAGGGGACTTGGCCTCTCCTTTAGTCTGAGAACCCAGGGATGAAAACCGGTTTAGATATGGAAAGTGAAGGGCTGTGGTTTTTTCATTGCAGCACCTGTTATCCGCCTTCTGTTCACCAGTCCTTGAATTCTTCTGTGTATACCAATCAAGCCATACTCTAGTTGACTGCTAATTTTTTGAGCCCCAAAGAATACTGTGGTCTATTAGCCATCCCCATAGATACTTACGGGTAAAGGGACTTTGGTTGCTTTTCTGAATTTTCTGCTGTTGGGGAAATTCTGTCCACATTGTCTCTGATAGTTGAACATCTCTACCTAACTCCGCTGTTTCAGAATCCCAGCATCCCCTCTGACACTAGGGAGTACAGATGCATGGCACAATCTTCTTCCGCCAACACTAACTACAGAGGACACCCAATCTTGACTTGCCAAAAGATGCAGGCACTGCCCCTTGGTGCATTTCTTATTGCCTTGGTGAAGGAAGTCTCCTCTGCTCCCTCTCGGGATGTATTCGAGTGGTGGGGTCTTTGATCTTACATAATAAATCCATCTCACATTCCTACTCCCTAAGCCGTCTGCGCTCTTACTCAATATTCAGAAGGCAAGCATAGCACCTACCCCTCCCTTCCATCACACCCAAGCTTTGCAGGGCTATCGCAGAAGAATATTTGGATGACTTCCAGGTGTCCTTGCCAGGAAGTTAAATCCTGAGACATAGGAGAATTCCCCCAAATCATTAAACTCGATTCATTGTCTTCAAAGTTCATTCATACACATCTCCCCCTGTAGGTTGGTGACACCTGTTAGCCAAGGCTTGAAGTTATTTTCATGAGATGCTATATATTCCCAGACAAGGAACTTTATTTTCCCAGTTGGGCTACACAGGGACCTGGCCCTGGTTATTGGTCTAGAGGAAGTAAGAAGAGATGGGGACAGATCTTGAGGAGGACAGGCATGATATTGTAAGACATTCATCCCAAGTGGAGACTTTGCAAATTGTCTAGGCACCAGCAGCTCTGGAAAAGGGTCAGGGCTGCTTCTCTGTGCCCAGAGGGTTCTGGGGAATCTAGGTGTTCAGGCTGGGACTCATCTGTCCAGATGTCTTCATCCCAGGTCGCAGGGTTCCACCACTTCCCTGGCCAGGCCCTGGCTGAAGCGTAGAAACCTACGCAGGGTGCTCCCTCTGCAGTTCTGGCGCAGACTTTCAGGATGTCAATGCAAGATGCTCAGTGAAATTTGAATTTCAGATAAACAACCAGTAACCTATCAGTATAAACAACTATGCCCCGTGTAATGCTTAGAACACACTTACACTAAAAGATTATTCATTGTTTATCTGAAATTTAAATTTAACTTGGCAATGTGTATTTCATCTGGAAACCCTACTCTGGCACCCTAACCATTCAATTCTGAGTCTGACTTTTAGCACAGTCTGTGCTAAGGTGGCAGGAGATGTAGCTTTCCTTAAACACGCCACAGGGGCCTCTGGCTTTCACAGAGTGCCTTGAGGAGATGGGCCCGAGCCTGTTATTCACTTCCCAAGTGTGTGCCTTCGGTTTTTGCTACACTTTTTAAATAATTTTAAATACCTGAAAGTTCTAACCAAGAGTTTCCGGAACCCTGAATACATTTACAAAGCTAATTTCAAAAGCAGTGACGCAGGCCAGCCACCTGAGCAGGCAGCAGCGGAGCCAGCTGGGAAGATTAACTGTGGTGGCTGTAGGAGAAGCGAAGGCACAAAAGCACAGCCCGGCATCAGGTTTCCGCCCAGACCTGAAGCACACGCACCCCAGGAAACAAGCAGACCATTTGTGGGGTGAGACGGCCGTGGGAGACGGGGCTGGGTTTGAGGTTCAGGTGGTGGCAGAGTAAACCGGGTGGCTAACACGGGAGCGAGACTGGGGTGAGTGTGAGGTTACGGGACAGGCGCGGGTGAGGGGTGGAGGGTCGGACATGGGCCCTGGGTGTGCTTATTAATGGGTAACGGCGACGAGGGGCTGGGGTCCTGCTGGGATCTTGCTCCTGGTCTGGGGCAGTTCCCCGCTGGTGGTGACCACGGAGCCCTGTGCTGGATCAGACTGACCTGGTGAGGGCGTAGCAGCTCGAGTGAGAGGTCTTGTGACAGATCTCGCCGTGCAGAGGTCATGAGCTAGACGGCAAACATCCCAGAACGTTTGTACAAGAGTTTAATGTGAAATATGAAGTGCAACTTATGCTGTTGAAACTGAAATCAGGTCGCTTCTGCGAACCGTGGGGGGAAAGGAGAGGTGGAAAGAATTCTTCCCGTAATGCCTGATTTAACCGCTGCGATTTGGGCACGGGGTGGTGCCTATCACCTGACAGCGGGCACGATGTACTCAGAGGCCAACCTGCGGCTTCCTGCTGTGTGCCCGGCAGAGGGCCAGCAGAGGGGCTCCGGTTTCGAGTTTCTAGGTCGGCCCCCCACAGCTTCTCTGCCCTGGCTGTGCAGTGCCAACCCAGCTGCTCACTCCCACCGTGGTGGTTGCCTGCCCCAGGCACGGTGAAAGTCCAGGCTCAGAGGCTCTCAGACCTGGGTATGAACCTGATCTCACCCCCTAACTATCTGACCTTGGGCAAGTGCCTCAGTTTCCTTATTTGCGCAATCCAGTTGATATTCGATAGGTCAGAGACCCACTCAGTTAATACCGTACAGATCAGGCATGTAGACAGTGCTTGCTGAGCACACAGTAGGTCTTCAGTGAGGACCGGTTTCCCTCGCGCTCTCCTCCTTCCTGACCACACAACCAAGGTTCCCAGGTGTGGGCCTTCTGAGAGTGGAGCATCGAACTTGATTGCCTGAACGCTTCCCTTCGGCTTGGACCATTTCTGCCTAAGTCCCGAAGCCTCGATGGTTAAAGCTCCTAATTAAGTTAATGTAGGTTAAGAGAACTGCTCACTGGCCCATGCCTCGCATGAGCTGCAGCTTCCAGAACCCCCGAACCCTGAGTGTTCTTACGGTTTTACATTCAAGGGCTTCATTCTTCAGATTTCTCACTCTTCCTGGCTGGCCTCACTGGCTAATTAAGCTCCTTTCAAGCACTTACCAAAATGTAATCCCTTACGTGTTCAGATGAGAGGAAAGTGCGCTGCCAAAGTAGGTAACGTGGGGCAGGAGCATTTGAAATGAAATTCTGCTGAGCTCTGAGCAGGACACTGTTTCTTGCTCTGGAACATATTCTTCCTAGGAGAGAAAACAAAGGCCGACCTCGGACCCACTCGAGAATGAGGAAGGGGCTGGGCTGAGTTGGGGCCACGAATGCTAAAGGTGAGAGGAGAAAGCTGTCCCCAGAGCAAGCAAAGCTCCCCGTGGGGGACTCAGCACCCTCTCTCTTCCCAGCCCCGGGTTCCCTCTTCCCATCTGGCCACTTCCCCGTGACCCTGCTCTCCCAGGGAAGTGCTGTGAGCTCAGGCCACCTGCATGGGGGAAGGCAGAGCTCTGTTTGGAAAATGCCCATCAAAGTTCGAATCAAGGGCAACGTCAAAAAATGTAATTACGATTATTGAACAGTATTTATTCAACAAATACCTATTGAGGGCCTACTATGCACCCAGCATTGTGGAAGGCAGCGGACGTCAAAGTGAACACACAGTCCCTGCCTTCCCAGAGCTCAGAGCAGAGCGACAGGCGTTAACCAGATGATCACACCGGGTGGGGATTAACCGTGGGCACAGTTCCGCAAGAACACGCAGGACTGCAGGGAGCCGGCAGGGGGAGGGGCCGCACGGGCGGCATGAGCTTTTCTGAGGGAAGGACAGTTGGGCAGAGATCCGAACGGGGCGTGGGACTTGGGAAGGTGAAGGGAGGACGTCATTCAGACAGGGACCGGAGCCCGGAGAGCAAGGGGAGAAGGGGAGGTGGTCTGGTACGGTTGGGGGACAAGACAAAGAGACCAGTGCGTCACTGCGTTCCCAGAGGTCCTGCAAAATGGGCACCACTCCCCTCCCCACCCCCCACCAGCGAAATACAGCTCGGAAGTCAGCGTGTGCTCTCAGCTCTTGGCGGAGGGTCACTGAGCCCGTGTGCTGAAGAACCGGAGGGGCAGGGGCAGGTGACAGCTCCTTCAACGCCTAGGGCACAATTGCACAACCCGACTGTGATCCCCCGTCCCTAGCCGAAAACCGCAAAGCCGGAACACTTCCAAAAATGGGTCTTCCCTCAATTTTCCAGATGCATAAAAGAAAAAAAATGCATTCAGTGTCTGATGAAAACATATTTTCTTGTAACTTACAAATAGTCTACTGGACTATTTGACATGGCTGAGATTTGAGGCAGTATTTTTCTTGTGTTCAGCTTCCTGGATGGTCGTCTCAAAAACCCAGATGCCCTGGTCAGCCTAACGCCAAACCAGCCCAGAGCATTCAGACAGGGAAGGCTGGGAGACTTGCGATGCGCTAGAGGACCCCAGGGGCGGTGGGCAGGGGACCACAGGCCTTTTGTCCCCTAATCCTGGACTCCGTCCTGCGAAGGAAGCTGGCACTTTCAGACTCTGGGAGGCTCCTCAGTGGGCAGAAACCTTCTGTCCCCTAGAGTCCCCTCTCTATGACAGAAATGATGCTAACCCCAAGGCCACCCCTCAATGGGACCTGCCTGTCCAGTCATCCCTGGAGATGGGGACTCCCAGAGAATGAAATTAAAAGGTGCCTCCCTGAGGCCCATCTTCCATGGTGAGATCCTGCTGTCATGGCCAAGGGAGCAATCCTGTCCCCCCTGCCTTGCCTGCCCCTAAATCCCAGCAAAGGCAGGGTCCCCAGACAGCCACCGCTGAGACAAGGAAGTAGGGAGGGGTCCTCTGCCGCCCTTGGTGTCCACCTGCCAACGCAGCCTTTCCAGCGTTCTGCTCTGGCCGTGAGAGGCCCAGGGCTGCAGAGACGAGCTGCCTCTGACGCACTGTGCGATCTGGGCGAGCACCACCCCTGCCTGGGCATCAGTGTCCTCATCTGCAAGGGACAGGATGGAACCACGCGGTCTTGAAAAAGAGAAAGCAGCCCCAGGCACACGGACAAGCAAGGGCAGGTCGCAGAGCCTGGCAAACAGGGAGCCGGAGGGCACCCCCAGCAGGCAGCGGGCAGCGCTGAGGAGCGGGCAGGCAGGAACACGGAACATGAAACCCATTCTCTGCCACCATGTGACACTGTTCATGAACATTTTTAAGTTTATACACCCCTCCCCACAAAACACTTATTAAGTGGGGCAGGGAGTACCCTGACCATGGAGAAGGCTGGCGACAGCGCCTTGATCCAGAGACCACAGCAAGCAGCCGCAGTAACGGGACACCTCAAGCTCACGCGCCACCGGGCAGCGTGCAGCGGGAGAACCCAGCCTGGCTTCGGGAGATTCCCGCCCAAGATGCAAAACCCAGATACAATCACTGGGAAACATCGGACAAACCCAAATTGAGGGGCGTTCTACAGAATAAGTGGCCCGTAACACTTAAATATAACAAAGCTGTGGAAGTCAAAGAAAGACCAAGAAATTGACAATTTGAAGGAGACATGCCCTTTGGCGGTAAAGAATATGATTGAGAATCATATTGGCAAAATTTGAAAGAGTACTGATGATTAGATAATAGCGACGTATTATTTACCAATTGTGATGGTTTGGTTGCAGTTTTATAGAGGGTTGTCCTTGTTTGTATAAAATACACACTAAACTAAGCATCATGTCAGCAACTTAATCACAAATGGTTGGGGGGAGGGTGAATTTTGTACCATACTTGCAACTTTCTGTGACTTTGAAGTTGTTTCAACTACCTTAAATGTTTTTTATCTATCTGTCTATTTATTTATTTATTGGAGACACAGGTCTCACTCTGTCACCCAGGCTGGAGTGCAGTGGCACAATCATAGCTCACTGTAGCCTCAAACTCCTGGACTCAAGTGATCCTCCTGTCTCAGCCTCTCATGTAGCTGGGACTACAGGCATGCACCACCATGCCCAGCTAATTTCTTTCATTTTTGTAGAGATGGGATCTCACTACATTGTCCAGGCTAGTCTCAAACTCCTAGGATCAAGTGATCCTCCCCCCTCAGGCTCCCTGGTTGCTGGAGTTTCAATGTTTTAATTTTAGAAATTTCTCTTAAAAATTGTGTACAGCTTTTGATTCAGCAATTCTAATTTTAGGATTTTATTCTACAGATATATTTGTAAGTATGTATGTACAATGATATGTATGTCTGTACAGTGATATTTATATATCATCATAAATATATATTGCATATATGTCAACTGCAGATATTAAGAATTATCTACAGTGATATTTATGGCAGAATCACTTAAATAGCAAAAAATCTAAAATTAACTGCCCATCAATAGAGGACTGGTAAGTAAGTATGGTAACTTCTGCAACGGACACTCCACAACCATTAAAAAGGATTCGGTGAGTCTATGTGAATAGTAGTTCATATCTACCCAGTGCTCGCCATGGGGTAGTCCTCACCCAAGTCCTTCATGCATATTGATTCAAAACAACCTTATTACACAGATGCTATTACTATACCCATCATACGGAAGGGAGAATTGAGGTAGGGGAGGTTGAACATGCCCAAGATAATACAGCCAGCAGATAACACGCTGGCTGGAATTCTGACTCTTGCAGTTGGTTTGAGCCCACATGCTTAACTACACACACACACACACACACACACACTAATTCAGAAAGAATTCACATGACACCGTTAATAATGATTGCTTTTAGGGGGTGGAGTTGGGAGTAAGAATAAGAGAGAATTTGACTTTTTATTTTCCTTATAGTCCCTAATATTCTTTACCAAATATCCCTATCACATATGACCATGTATCAGCTGCATACATTTTTTAAAAGCCACTAAAATAAGCACTAAAGTATTAAAACTTAAAAAAAATAAAACTTCTAGCCTTAAGGGTCTTACAGTCTGTATATCAACTTTTGAGGGATTTATTAATTTTATGAACGATAGGAAGGTGCGTGGTACAGAAACGAAAACCATAAGAATCAGACTGCACGGGTTGTGGAAACCCTGATTTAAGTGTTGGTTTCGCCCGTTTTCACACATCCACGACGGTGTTTGGTGAGAGCTCCTGTCCTAACCTAGCCCAGGGCCCGAAATACCCTCATTCACCTGCAGTGGCCCCTGGGCTGCCCAGGCAGCAAAATGCTCTAACCTGAGTAGTTCTGTACATTTATCTAATGTGCTATCTCAATAGTCCTGTAAGGTTTAGTTTCCTCTTCTGTTAAATGATGATGATAATATCTGTTTACCTAATAGCTTTATTTATTTCTTTATATTCCTGTCCCCATTTTGCAGATACGGAAACTGAGCTGCAAAAGTAGTTCCTGGAGAAAAGAACGTACCTGTGTTTGATCATTTTATTTTTTTTTTTTTTTTGAGAAATAAAAAAAATTTTTAATCATTTACAAAAACCCAGTACATGTTAACATAAATAACGTTTTTTGAAAAGCATTTTTCTGAAACACACACAAAAAAATCATTTGTAAGAAGAGTGGCATTGCTTTACATTTTTTCT
>CAUYSK010019985.1:0-22760 GCA_963575035.1 Avahi laniger | reverse complement strand
GCTCCGACTTCTGGCACTTCCCTGCCTGCGTGGGAGTGGGGTTTGGTGAAGGAAGAGTCGCCTTCCTGTGAGTCAGATCTCTCTGCCCGGGCCAGCCCGCCGCGGGCGCGGCTGACCCGCGCTGCACTTCCTTTTGTCCCACTCTCTCCAGGTGTTTTTACAGTTCTCCTTACTTTATCTGTGGCACTGTTTGTCCCTCGCTGCTTCTTTGCAGATTCGCAAAGCCGATCCTATGGGAGAGCGCCGCACTCGCGTGTGGGTGTCCGTGTTCTTCACCTCCCGCTGTGGGAGCAGAGAGCCAGGAGGTCTCCCCTAATCCGCCATTTTTCTCTCCCTTATTTAGTTTCTTAATTCAGGACAGTTTATTCTTTTATATTTCTCAGATTAGAATACATTTGAAAGATTTGTTATAATCTGTAATTGTTTGTGGCAACTAATGTATTATTTTTAAAGGAGGAAGAAGTGAATTCCTTTGCATCTCTATCAAAGACATCAACACATAACTGTTCCATATTTATGTACATCCGCGATGACTAATGAACACATTAAATATGTACCTTATACTACACTTCTTTTCTCCGTTGAACATAATTATAGTTACTAGAGAGACAATACAATATTGATGTACATGGACTTTGATTTGTCCAATAAATTTTGCATTCATCTGAAAAGCCTTATAAGTGAACAAATTTCCATGTGATTTTCATCTTTCAAATATAGAATCAAAGAGGGTTAATGAAGATAACATTTAGTCTGAAATTATTTAAAATTATGGCTTATAGTCCTTTTGTAAAACTGGCATTAACATTGAAAAAAGGAATTTTGTAAACCAAAAACACCTACATTCTCTCCTAAAATGTGAGCAAATTTGGTACAGCCTACAAAATTGTATATACTGTTTGCCCAACATGTGCGGATTCAATTGAATGAACTGTTGCATGTTTAAATTTCTATTACATCTATAAAATGTAAACCAATAAATCATTTTTATTTTGATATTTTATGTACATACACATATATGTATATTTTAATGTTCTTACAGTTCTAAATTCAGAAGAGACAAATAAAGGGCAAACTACAATTTCCCTGGCTCACCTTGTTTTTCAATGATCTTTTTTTCTATTCATCTTATCTTTAAATTAACTTGTAAGGTCTGAATCAATATCTTTCCAGGGCTTTTGTTACCTTATCTTGATTTGGTGTTTTTGAACTAATGGTGAAAATGCAGTTTATGTTGAAGTTTAGCTCTTCAATTTGAACCTACTGAAGGGCAGAACTTAAATTTCTTTAGACTACCACTCTCTTTTAGATTAAATATGTTTTTGTTTTCATAACAGAACATTTTTGTTATCTTTATTATTTAGAAAATTTTAGTCATTTCTTTTCAGAGTTATCTTTCCTCTTTGTAGATTCTCCTTGCAGAAAATTTAAATACTCAAAATAATTTCCCAGAAATTTCTGAAGGATCTATAAATGTTAATCAGTGCGATTTTCTGGGGTTACTTATGTCAGGCTCACTAAGGGAATAAGGGATTCTTTTGATTAATTCAAAGTTGTATAATATTTTCATTTATTCTATCTTTAGAAATAATAATAATATTGAGATTTTCTTCATTGAAATAGAAGACATTTTAGATTTAAGAAAATGTGTTTTCTTTAAGTACATTATTTATCACATATGTATCTCTTTTTAACTGTTCCTCAGATATTATTTAATCTAGATCATACCTTATCTGGGTCACACTGTTTAATTCATGTTTAATTTTACCTAGGTAATTTTAATAGGTGACACGCAGAACTGAGCACTAATGTTCCAGAAGTCTGAAAATTCAGCTTTTCAATGGGACTACCATAATTTAGGTTTATGCTAATACAGCCTAAAATCACTTTAGCCTTTATACAAATCATGCTAGAACATGTGATTCATCTGCCCAGGAAGACTTGTAAAAATGAAATGTTCCATGTTTTTTTACAAACATTGATAGTTTTCTTTCAGTATTTTCCCCCGTTGCTGTTTCCCCTCTTCCACCATTTCTTTGTAAGTCTCCTTCATACTCCTTCTATAGTATTTGTTCTCCTTATGTTTCTAAGTATTTGAAATTGTCTTTATGATGCCACTCTACATGCTTTTAAGTTTTTGGGTTTATTGTTGTTGCTTTTCTTTTCTTTCTGTTTTTACCAAAGTATGTTTGTGAAAGATCTCATTTATCCTCTAAATGAAATGCATTGAAGGCCAGGAGTTTTTGAGACCAGTCCGGGCAATACAGTGACACCCAAAGTCCTGGGATTACAGGTATGAGCCATGGCTCCTGGCCTAGCATTATTTATAATGGTTAAAAATTAGAAGAAACTTAAATACCCTATCAATAGAATAGCAGTAATGAAAATCAGGATGCACCATAAAATAAATAATATTACTTAAAAAAATTAAATTAAGAAGAAAAGAAAAAGAGAAAGAAATTCAGACAGACACTGAAGGGAATAAATGGCGATGAGATTTTTTATTTCTTCTCTGTTACAGCTTACACTTTGAGCTCTACACCCTTGTATCCCAGCTGGGGTGATCTCTTTGCTTTGTCCCCAGTTCTTTATCTTGCTTTTCTCCTCAACCTTGCTCATACTTGCCTAAAAGCCAGTTCACCTGATTGGTTTTTTAGTTAACCGAATGCCCTTTCGTTTACACTTCGTATTTACTATATTTACACGTTAAAATTAAAGAATTTGTGCCCTCTTCAAAAATTATGATTCGAGGTATCATTTTTTAAAAAAACTACTTTTCAAAAATTTCAAGACAATGCCAAATGGTTCATCAGAAATTGTAACGCATTACAAAAAGAAAATCAGGTATGTTGAAAAAAAAATGGAGAAAAATAACTCCCTTTAATGAAGGAGAGGACAATCACAGCTTTTCACAATCTTGTTGCCTTTTATATCACTCTCACTGTGTGCCCCTGAGAGTGTCCAAGGAAGCCATTTCTTCTGATTTCTGAGTCTAACTTTCAACCTTCTTCTGGAATATTTAATGGTCTTAGTTCTTAAATGTGTCATCATTACAAACTCAAAAAAACTAGAATAAAAAAGAATGAAATTTAATCAAATATCTTGTGTGAGAGAGATTTTTTTTTGGAGAAAATCACAGTACAATCATCATGTGTCTTTATACAATCCATGTAATGTTAATGATATTATAATTTTTCACTAGGCAGGGATTTTAGTATTACAATTAGTTAAAGGTATTATAGGACAGCTAAAGCTGTCCTAAAGCTGTCCTAAAGCAGTCAGGGCTGGCTTAAGCTAGTTGCCTCAAGAAAGTGCTGAGGCACGTCTCTTATGCCTTGTAGTCATCTTTGGTATTTGCTTAATCTATTTTGTAACAATTTGGTTGAGCACTTCCAGCCCGCACAGCTCTGTATGTGGTGGGGAATTTTGTACTTTTTCCTTATCTGGGTACATTAATTTTCTATTTCTTATCAAGCTTGTGTTTCCATGGTACATTAACTTTGAGAAAATCCACTGAACTGAACATTTATGATTTGTGTACTTTTCTGTATGTATGTTATATTCCAATAGAAGTTTACTTTGAAAAAGCAAGAGTTGTCCGAGATAGGATAAGAAACTATTTTCATATTTTATAGATTGAAAAAGAAACCATATTGAAATTTTTGTTTAGGATGCTGAGTTAGATAGCGGTAGGGTCAGTTCCAAAACATTGAGCCCTAGAAAAACATAACTTTGCCACAGAGAGAAAAAGGAAAAATGACATCAAAATTCACATGATAAAAATGTGGGCTTTGAAACTGCATTTGAAATGCATACTTAGCAATATATTACTCATTTCTAACCAAGAATGTAAAATGAATGCACTCAATTAGAGTAACTGTGAAATATATATTTAAGTTGGAGAGACATGATTTTGAATTTGAACCACATTTAGCAATCTTTCTCAGTTCATATACCAAAAATTTCAAAAAAGAGAAGTACTGCAATGTCTATAATTACCCCATTAATTTAAAAAATATAATAAAATTAGATTTTTATTCATGATGAAAGTATAGATTTGATAAGTTAATTGCCCTCTGGTTTTGTCCTAAATAAAATATCTAATTTAGGAGCCTACTTTAATTCATATTGTATTTTCATTTGTATTAACCTAAGTCTAAATAAGCCTGGCACAAAGGTGGAAGTCATTCTTTGTCCACAAAATAGGGAACTGAGAAAAAAAATGACATTGCATAAAAAAGGAAATTATTTCATGCAAGAAAGCATCTGCTATTATTCATTTTTGTTTGCTTTTTTCTGTTTTTTCACTAACTTATAAGGCCAGGATACAACTTAGAGTAGGCCAGAGAAGTAGAGTTTTCCCTTATTTCACCAGATCAGAAGTTGATTCAAATTACCAAATCTCTGAAGAACAAAAAAGTCAAGAGTAAAAGATGCAATTCAGCATAAAGGAAAATTGAAGATACCAAGAGTTTTTCATAATTTAAGTGGGGAAAAAGCATCCCTAAGCTCAGATTTGGATACAGAATTCCAACTTTCCTACCATTTACTGACTTTTAGTTACTTTACAGCAAATGTTATTAAAATTCTATTTCCATAATCTTAAGACTAGGGAGTTTTCAGAAATCTTTCTTTATTTCAGACATTACCAGGCTTCCAAGTATAGGGAAATAAGGTGGACAATAGGCCACCAACAACAGCATTTCATACTTTTAATTAACCATGGAACTTATGGAAAGGCAAGAACTTGGGAGTTTAAAAACAGATTGCTAATTTGCCTTTCTACATGATCATGAATGCACAAAAAAATGACGATCAGTTTTAAATGAATGATAGTTGACATCAATTTAATGTTGATGCTATCCAATTGATTACCTTTATAAATTTGATTTAATTTAATTATTCTTTTGATATATGACTTAAGTACAACTGTCCACAGCTCATAAAAGAAAATAGGATACCCCAAAACTGTGACTGTAAGAGAAAATATTAGCAGTTATTAATATTTTAAAAGCACACATATACTTTCTTATGCAGAGAATGCACATATTATGTAGAGTTATTTTGAAACTTGTAATATAGAATTACCTAAATAATGAAATAATATTCTTTAATGACCTCAAAATATATTTATCTGGTCCTGCAGGGTT
This sequence comes from Avahi laniger, assembly GCA_963575035.1. Taxonomy (NCBI): domain Eukaryota; kingdom Metazoa; phylum Chordata; class Mammalia; order Primates; family Indriidae; genus Avahi; species Avahi laniger. Next base: position 17,610 of record CAUYSK010019985.1, on the reverse strand, counting down.
TACAGATTTCTTGAGGAGTACTCTCCACACTTCTGAGACAATTCCATCAGCTCTTTCCACTGTCTTTAAATTCAGATGTGATGAAAGGCAAAATATATTTTCAGGAAACACAATATCATTTGTTACCAATTGCAGTTATTTCTGGTCTAGAAATCCAGCTGCAGTATTTGGACTGCAACAAGGGAGGCAGAATCACATTGTGATTGGGACTCTGGACTCTAGCTAAATAGCCTGATTTCATGCCCTAGCTCTTAATATCACTAACTGTGTGGCCCTGGGTAAGTCACTTAAACTTTCTTTACCTCGGTTTCCTCATCTGTAAAATGAGCATACAAATAATAATCATATCTCATAGGGTTATATGAAAATGAAATGTATTCCTGATTGTAAAGTTCTTATTGATAGAATTGAGCCTGGCGTATTTGAGTATCACACACATTTAAAATATAATTATGTAACTTTATTGTCCACTTTCTTTATTTCAGTTCGCTCCAGGCCAAAATCAGTGCTCTGGTGATTGCCTATTCTCTCTAGAGCTGCAATTCTTTTCCTTTAAGTCTAAATGGGTAGGTCGGACTCCACAGTGATGCACATGATATGTGCAATTTGTCACCAAATATTTCTTGGATCTCTATTACACTCTGTCATCATGTTCTTCCTGTCTTTCAAGAACCCTATAACTCCTTTTCTAATCTCCCACATGTTATCTGATTTGCATGATTTACTGATCTATTATGTATTTTATGCTGCAAAGTAAATCTATTGATCTATCTATCGTCATCTTTTTAGCACTCTCTACATGACAACTTCAGAGCTAAGTGATTTACTCTTTTATTTAATCCTCACAGTAGCATTTAGGGGGTATAAGTTATCACTATCCCTAGTTTACAATTGAGAAAAGTGAGCTTTATAGAACTTAGGGAATGTTCCAGAAGTTATATAGCATGGGTTACACAGAGCCTGCATAGGACACGTTTAGCAACTATGTAATCAAGTTTTCCCTGGGAGAGGAAAATGGGTAAGTTTGAAACAGAGAGAGGTACCTTAGCATCTTTTATTTCCCTGACGGAAAAGCCCTCTTCTCAAGTCTTCTCTGATCCTTATTAGTGGACCTCCACTAATTGCAGTGGAAGAACCTACCATTATATTTCTGGGACAGAGAAGATGACAGGAGCTGCTTGAATAATTTCAAAGAAATATAAAAAGGCATTTTCTTGCCATAAGTGTGTTTAAGCTGTCAAGTTTCCCCTTATAATAGGTATTTATTGTACCCCAGCTCTGTTAAAAAGAGAAGATATTTACCAGACTATCAACTAAAGAAGTATGCTTAAACTTGGATTAGCAATTCAGTTTATTTTCTTAATATCCATCATATAAATTCCTAAAAACTACTGCCTAAAAGTTAAGCATTATTTTCTTTTTAGTATAAAGGAGATTTTTTTTTAAATGTATTTACTTTTCACTAATTGGAAGTTTTAAACTATTGTTGCTAAAATAATCCTTTTGAATGTCTACAGATTAATGTAGAGTCCATCGTGGCCAACTCATGTGAAAAAGAGAAAATATTTTTGATAGATTGTGAGACACATGTTGTTAGAAAATAGAAATAAGCTCTAAGTTAGGGTGATGAAGAGCAGGTACTGTAATCCAAACAACCCTCTCCCTCCCACCACCAAAGGAAATAAAAAGAGTGTGCTTAGAAGAAAAGAGTACCAATATGATACTATGATGCCAAAGACACTTAGGAAAAGGGAATTTTAAACCTTCTCACACTTCCTTATTAAGTCTGAAAATGCATTAAAATGGGTTATAAATTCAGCATTTTTGCACTCATCTCTGGAAAAGAAATTATAATACATAAATCCAGGTAAAATAGTCCAAGAATGAAGGAGGAAGTTTGTTGTTTGTCTTTTGCTGTCTCAGTTCAGAATCTTCAGCCTCAAATCAAGGTGAATCGAATATCATTCCCCAATAATTTGAATTTTGGATAAAAAACTCATAGAAATTCAGTATTCTCTGCAGATTTCAGATTGTCATTTAGGTATTACTCTTAATTTCAACTCCAATTATTTTACTTTGGTAGTTCTAATCAACCCAGATTGGGTGCTCATAAAACAAATATACACCTGAAAACAATTTAATGTATAATAAAAATAATTAAATTATTTTAAGACCATTTTATCATAGTATACTAAGCAACCCAGAAATGGTACAGCTTAAGGGTTTTAGATTTCTCATTTACCTTCATCAAATATCCCACCTTTTTTGGTACACTCCATCATGTGTTTCAAAATAATAGTTTTGATGAGATATTGTAGTTTGCTCAATTTTCCAACAGGAATTCTGTGACACTAAGTCTTATTCACAGTCAGGCATACTGTCCTCCTGTACTTCTCTGAGTGATAATTTTAAATTAATCATCTTTTAATACATTCACACTTTAGAGTCTTCATGATATTTGTTTCCAAGGAGAGATATTTAGTCCATGGATTTCATAGCAGAATCAGTTACAATTTAGAAATTTGAATGCATCCTGTCCAACACTCTGGCTTATATCCCTGTTAACAATTTTTTCTACAACCCAGGTTATGTTAGGCTAATTTTTCAGGGAAAGTTAGCAAAGACAGATTTGTTTTCTTAATTCCGCTCTCAACCCACTCCGCTATCATCCTACTCAGATTTCTAAGGCTGTTGGCATCTATTCCACATTCCTTGTTTTTGTAGACATTTTATCACTGAAATTTTACAAGATTCCTAGAGGAGAGAGCCTTTCATAAAGAAGCCCAATTATTTTATCTTCTTTATCCAGGAGACTGTGGAGGTAGAGGAGGAGGTGAAAAGAAGAACATTAGGCAAGAACTTGTGAATTCCCATCACTTCTCGTGTACGGTTTAGTTATGTTCTATGAAAATCAATGGAAACCGTTCAGTGGTAGCTGTGACACAGTAACTAAAATATCTACAACCAGTTGTCAGAGTTTTGACATAACTCAAGGTCATCTAACTAATAGGGGGAGAAAAAGAGACCCTTTTCTGTTTCTTTAGGCCTTTCTGCGAGCTTGGCACAACTCAACGGGGTTAAATGTCTTACTCGGCCCTTTCTAATTTTTTCACTTTCCTGACAATCACCATGGGGAAATTGCAAAAAGAACTTTTGTTTTAGATTTCTCAACTTCCTTGATTCATTTCCCCTTCCCTGGAAACAATTCCTGTTGGCCTTGGAGCATTTAACACAAGATTTCCTCTCTTGACTCATGAAAGAAATGTATATTGGACTACATATAGGAACGTTTTGAGAAATTTCAACATGGATTGTTAATTTTATTAATGGTCTCTGCACAAGACCCTGTCTAGTCCTACAATGTTTCCCTAACAGACAGGACCATTGAGCTATTTGACTGTGTCCCCTAAGAGACTACTTACACTCCTTTACTTACTCCAACCTCTGAACACACCTGCTCTACCAACTCTGGGGTTTCCAAACAACTTGCAAATGACATCAGATGGGAAAATTAATGAAAGGTCCAATTTATAACCCTTGATTTTATAATGACTATGATCTATGTCTGTAATACTTCAGAGGTTCGTGAACATGTGAGGATAGCTAACTTTTTATATTTTAATTATTAGTAGTTGAGTTAATTATATATTTCTTGCAATATTATCATCATTAATTTGCTTATGACCTATTTAAGTTTTGTTTTTCAATTTTGTTCATTGATACATTCATACACTTTTCTCCCTATTTAACACTTTCAGATACCTAACTACCCAACAAAGTAAACCATGCTAGTGTGTTTGATGTGATTTTTTTGTTGTTGGTATGTGTCATGCTAACATACATGTCCTTATTTTAGTTAAAAGACATTTTTATTAACACTAATTTTTACTAACTAAATAGTCCTATGCAATAATTTGAATTTTTTTTTTTTTTTTGGTTTGTTTCATGCCACACTATTGCTGAGTTCATCCAGTCTGTTCCTTTGGTTTTGTTTGTTTGTTTCACTCAATACTATATTAATATACACATTGAGTCTGCTACTTCTGGCTGCCATGTATATACTCTATTGCATTCATCAGCCACATTTTCCTAAGTTCTTTTGTCACCAGCCCCTGAATGGATGTTTGTTTCAAGTTCTTGGTGTTCATTTTAAAAACGAATTTCAGGACACAACAGATAAACCAAACAAGCAAAAGCTTTATTGACAGCAAAAGTTCATTCTCAGGAAAGAGAAGGGTAAGCTCAAAAAGAGCAGCTGCATTGAGAGGAAGTGGTCTTAGATCTTTTATAGTCTTACTAATTAAAGGGAGGAATATATTCAAGGCCTAAAGGTCAGCTTTTACTAAAAATTTGGGTAGTAAGGTCCTAGAATTGGGTTTCCTCTCATTTTCGTACTTTATATGGTTGTTTCAGAACTATCACGGTAATTTCAATGGTGGAGAAATTTTAGAACCACAATGTAAATTATACTGTAATTAGCCAAAGTTCATGTAAGGTGGCAAAGACAGCCAACAAGCTGGTCAAAGCTGATTCTTCCCTGTGGTTGTCAGCTCCTCTAGTTCACTTCTGCTTAACACCTGCACCCAGTCTTCAAGTCTCTGCACCTGGTCTCAGCCCTGTCTCCTGGTCTCCTACTCTAACATTTTCACACCGATGGTCAGTTATACCACATCCAATTTTCTGTCACAATGAATGGCACTGCAATCAGTATCCTTGTTCACACCCTCTTATGTCTGATGTGAAAATTTGGCGGGGATATATATCTAGCAGAGTTATTACAGAGTGTATCTGCAGATTACTTAATAAAGTACTACCAGTTTTTGCTCCAGAACAGAGCAGTGTGTTTAGAGTTACTATGTCCCCAGTTCTAAAACAAAAGTTTGCATTATCCAGATTTCTCACTTTTTGCCAAGCTAATGAACTTAAAGTGATATCTCAATGTTTTTCTTTGCAGTTTTATTGATATATAATTGACATACAAGAAACATAATATATTTAAATTGTCTATCATAATAGGTTTTGACACATGAAACGAGCTCCACAATCAAGAGTGAAAACATCCATCACACCTAGAGATTTCATCATGTACTTTTCCACATTCTTTTTTTGATTGCTTTTATTTTTTTCCTTGGCTAATTACGACATCTAGAAACGCCACCAACATGGTGAGTAGAAGTGGAGAGTACTGACATTTTTTCACTGTTTCTGATTTTAAGAGACAGCTTTCAGATGCCCTCATCTGAAATAAGTTCTCCTCATTTTCTAGTTTATTGAGGATCGATGCCAGATTTTGTAATTTTTTTGCATTTGTAATTGATATAATCATATGATTATTTCTTTTTAGTTTTAAATATGGTGAATGATATTACTTGATTTTTTTAATGTTAACTAACTTTTCATTCCAGGGAAAGATTCATTTTTCCTAGATTGATTTCTAGGGAAAGATTTCAATAAATCAAAATGAGTTGTCCTTTGTATGTATTGTTGAATTTGATTAAGAATTTGTTTATAATATCTGCATCTATGTTGATAAGAGATAACAAGCTTTAATTTTCTTTAATATCTTTTCTTCATGGGTGTTTTATAATTATTTCTCCTTAAATAGTGGGATAACACTTAATAAGTGAAGCCACATGGTGAAAGTTTTCTCAGCAGAAAGTCTTTTAACTAACACGTCAACTGCTTTATAAGACATAGAGCTACTCAGATTATGCTTTGTGAGTGAGTTTTGGTAGTTTGTTTATTTCAAAGAAAATGTCCATTTCATCTGTTTATAAAAATTATTGTCATAAGGGTTTCTTTGGTAATATTTATGGCTAGAAGTTTATCAATTTTGTTATCTTTTCAAATAACTGTCTTGATTTCATTTGGTTTCTCTCTTGTTTTCCTAATTTCTATTTTGTTAATTTCCAAATTTTTATATTTAATGTATTCTCTACTTTAAATTTTATTTGCTCTTCTTTTATTAATTTCTTAAAGTGAAAGCTGAACTCTATGATTTCATATCCTTCTGTTTTGAAATGTAGGCTTTAGTATTTCTCCTAAGTACTGTTTTAGTAGCATCTCACATGTTCTGATAAATTGTTTCCATTCTTTAAATTAATATACATTATTATTTCTCTGTTTCTTCTTTAACACATAGGTTATTTAGAAATGTGTTTAGTTTGCAAATGCTTAAATTTTTGAACTTCATGGAATTCAGTTATAACTGCTTTAATGTATTAGTGTTTATTAATTGTGTTACTAAATTTGGGTTAGATTTTCCTATTTTTTTTTTTTAAGGAGATGGAATCCTGCTCTGTCACCCAGGCTGGAGTGCAGTAGCACAACATTAGCTCACTGCAGCCGTGAACTCCTGTCCTCCTGCCTTAGCCTCTTGAGTAGCTGGGACTACAGGCACACTCCACCAGGTAGGATCTCACTATATTGTCCAGGCTGGTCCCGAACTCCTGGCCTCAAGTGATCCTCGCACCTCAGCTACCCAAGTTCTGGGATTACATGCAGGAGCCACTGTGCCTGGCTTCCCAATTCTTTCTTTAATATCTCCCAATCTTAGATTGAATGGTAGACATTTTGAATTTTATCTTGTTGCAGGTTTGATTTTTTTGTATTTTTCTGAGGAAAAAGATTTTTCCTGTAAGTATATCTACAGTGTAGCTTGGGTAGCATGCTTTGTCTTTGGTTCTGAATGGGCCGAGTAGTGTAGTCTCTGTATGAATACTTTAGGGGCAATCAACATCAGCAGTATCTACAGGTTCCTTAATGGCTTAGGCTGCTGTTGTTTGCAGAGGCTGTGGTTAGGCTTCTCTGGGACAGAGGTGCTGACTGGGTCAGTATTCAGACCCATTGACGGTGCGTGTGAGCACCAGCAGTGTCAGCGACAGGCTTGGTGGATGGACCATCAGGCCCCAGGCAGGTGTGTAGGCAATGGCAGTATCCGTGGTAGGGTGGGCAGGCTGATACCCATGCATGTGGGGCATGTGGGTGCTAACAGTTTCCTCTGCAGGGCAGATAGTCCTATTTTTAAGCTCCTGGGAAGAGCATGTGAGTGTGCAGCATCCCTGCTGATGGAAGATGGCAGGATCGCTATTGGTGGTAGCAGCCTTGGACAGACTGTTTTCAGTCTCTGGTGAGCACACCCCTTGGTTCTCTGTGTCCTGTGGGCAGCCTCACTGATGTGCTGGACTTTTCATTTTCCAGAGTGCACGGTGCTGCATTAGCTAAAGTGCAGGTGATGCAGCCACACTGCTGGATTTAGCTGGTACTGCAACCCTGTAGCCCTTCGGGCGGATGCGGGGAATATTGTTGGGGTGCCAGGGAAGTGGAGATGTGGAGGCCATTGGGCCTCAGGATATGGTGAAGTCTGGTATTTTCTTTGCTCTCAAAATGATGCCATGCTATAGGAGCACATATCCCTGGGGTGAAACTCAGCATAAATTATTAATACCTCTCTGGAACTATCCCATCACATGGACTCCAGGAAGCTCCTTACACAAGGCTTAGGGCCCATGAGTGCTGAGGGGCTTTCCTGTAACTAAGACTGCAGATGTCCACAGTGGGAATGCGGAATGCTGGGGATTTGTAGCTCACCTTTTCTTCCTACAATGTGAAGACCCTCCTGGCTCCAATCCAATTCATCCAGTTGACTTGCTTCCCTCTTTACAATGCCATTTCAAGCATCTATGCCTCAAAGTGTTCCTTTTGATTCCCCTCTAGATTCCAGCATTGTCCCCTAAATGCTCTATTTGACATATGGTTGTCTATTTTTCGGAGGAGGCAAGACCTGGACACTTCTTGTCAGTCATCTTGATCTTGCATATTCTCTTTTTATATATTATTTATTGCTAACAGCATTCTTATTTCTTTAAATATATTTATTATATTCAATAATTTTTCCATTCATTCCATTAATTCTGCTTCAATTGGCAAAAATTTAATTCGTTTTTTGTTTTATTGTATTTGCTTTTCTTGAGTGATTATTATTTTCAACTGAGTTTATTATTATAGATAGTATTCTATTAAGTCATCAATCCTTAACAAATCTGATTTGTAGCATTTTCCAATTTCTATGGTTATATACCCCCACCATGGCACCTATCAATCAACCAATTGTCATCACTGTATTCAGAGCTAGGAAGAGAGGTGCAGAGTCAGATAACAGGCATAGATATAAACTGGTTCCAGCAAATCACCAGGTCAGTTACATTAACACAGGAAATATATTGAGGAAGGAAGAAAGCTTGGAATAGATTTCTCACTTCTAGTTGAGTTGGAGAGAGAGAGAGGGAATCAGCCTCAGGATGAGGCCCCACAACTGCCACAAGACCCAGTAAGGATCACATCCCTTTGCTTTTACTCCAGCAGATAGTTTCCCCCTTTAAGTATTTATCTTTAAACTCTCAGAAATATGAAGACTTGGAAAGAAACAACCACTCTGGGTTGTAAACTAATATTATCTCCATAGGCAGTTATTATATTATGAAAAGATAATAATGCTATAGAAAAATAGTCAGAGCCAATCTTCAAGACTTCTCTTTACCCAATACTCACTGCTGCTCCCACATGTGTTTCACCCCAGGATGCAACCAGGAGCCCTCTCCCCACCTCACCCCAGACATAAACACACATGTACACACACACATACATTCACACACACACAAAGACTTTTTCACAAGAAGCTTTATTTCCCAAATGTTTCTAACATTTTATTGTTTTTGTTAATCAATCTCTCGTGAGCTTCTCTCTTCGTTCACTTAGGAGAATCAAGGTTGACCATGGAGGTGGAAGCTTACAAGTCTTCAAAACTTCTCCTGAGAATATCATATAATTATACATAGCTTGACTATTGTGAATTGCACTGTAATCGGAGCAGGGTACATCTGTGAACATTCTAGATGATTTATTTATCTCTCTTATTGATGGTTTCTACTCTGTGGATATTAACAGAGGTTTACTATTTGATTAAGAGACAAATACAGAATTAAATCCAATTCGACTATTATTTAACTTTTTAGAACATAAAAGAATGTGAGTTTTGACTGTCACAAGTGAGGAAAATTCAGAGAAAATGTCCCCTTGTCTTCTTCTCCCAACACTCTTTTGTCTTGAAGTTGTCTGTGTATTGAAAATAAATTTAAAAATAAAATAATTTATTCTAGACTCAAATATAAATAAAAATAAATGTTACAGCATAGTTCTACCAAAAATTCCTGCATATATTAATAAATCCCTTTAGCAACATAACTGGGCATCTGCATATGTGGCTATTGAGAACAACTGGAAGTATTTATAAAACTGAAACTTCTTAGGAAGATACTTATGATGCCCACATGCATGAAGATTTAGGCTTCATCTTTTACCAGAAAGACAATTTACTAGAACTTGAAAGCATCTTGAGATTAAGTACTGAAAATGTATAAAGGATCATTTTATGGGAGGTTGGATGTTATAGCACTCCTCTGAAATTTCTCACAAATTTGAAAGAAGAATAAGTTATCTAGTGTGGTTAATAAAGTGATTCATCTACTGACTACAGCTGCATGTAAAATTGCTGAAATAGTTACATTTATATGTCAGATTATTTTTTTTAATTTCTGAGATATAACAGGTATATTTTAAAATAAATTTTCTTATATAAATCATGTGTGTCCTTTAAAATAATAAAGTAACAATATTTACTATTTAATTCGTTATAAATCTCCTACAAATATTAATTAATACATTTAGTACAATAGGGAAGAACTATACAATTATATAAAATTAGAAAAGATAAAAAATATTCAAGAATGAGAGGGTACCCAGAGATATGTTTTCATTTTCTTATTTTTGCATCCATGACACCAAACTCATATCTCCATTGACCCAATAATTTGCAACTCAGTGCTTAAGCAATTCCCGGTAGGTGATGAAAACTATTCATTCATTTTTATATTTTCAACATTATAGCTGGGCAGAGAGTAAGATCTCATTAACAATTTATTAAAATGTATTTGATACCTAATACAAAGTAAAAAATAGGTACTTAACAAATGGAAGCTGTTACCAGGAAGAAGAGGTCATCATTTCTCATTTTTATTCTAGAACAAAATATGTGCTAGAAAAATATAAGTTTACTATTTCAAAAACAAAATCATGAATTAATATGATTTTTATTCTCTAAGGATCCAAAAGTTGCCATATCTAACCATTTAATGAATAATTGCACTTTTATATCCTTAAAAGCTTAAATGTATCAGCTTACTAAAGCATATATAAGTTAAATGATCCTTTTGAAAGTATAGAATTTACATTTTTCAAATGCATCATTTGGTCACAGTTTTATAGCACTTTAAGATTAGTGACTATCACCACATGTATTTTATAATTCAATAATGTTCTAATCCTGTTAAAAGCATCACTTTAGACACCAATTCATTCAGGAATTACTTCGTTTTTCTTCTTTATATCTAAAATGAATGTAATATTCATATTCATTTTAAAATATCACAATTCATTTTACTTAAATTTTTACATGGAACAAATTAGAGTAACAAATCAGAAAAATTCTGCTATTTGGAGAATCTACACCCCCTGCTTATGGGTGGATATTACTTTTTATACCAAACAAGAAAAAGTAGTTGATATAAACTAGGAAATTCATCTCCAGGAAAGTATAAACTTAGTCTACTAGAATTATCTTCATCAAAAACATATAATAAAAGAAACTGAGAGATTTTCCTCACCCTTTTTGCCATGTGAGGTGGCCAGCTAGAAGGTGCCATCTATAAATAAGAAAATGAGCCCTTACCAGACACCAAATCTGCCAGCACCTTGATCTTGGACTTTTCAGGCCCCAGAACAGTGAAAAATAAATTTCTGTTGTTTATTAAATATATAAGTGTGTGTGTGTATATATTTATATCTTTAAGAAAACAGAAACATATTTTGTGTAAAAGTAAAAAAAAAAATTGAACCAATAATAATGACAGACTGATTAACCTTATCCACAGGCAATGACCACACTTGCTTTTAGCTCAAGTAAGATCAGTTTGTTATTGAATCCACAACCTTAAAGAAATGACAGACTTTAGAGAATGGATAATAATCACATAAAGATGGAAAATATGTAATATTTTCCATGGACTTTTGTTCTCTTTACTGTAGACATTCTATTCAGATTTTTATATCATTACATACAATTTTCAAAATGATGGAAGCTTCACAGGAATTATCTTTTTCATTGCACCGATTGTCAAATACCTTCAAAGTGATCTAACTTTTACAGCATTATGGGAAAAAGACTTCTCAGAAAGGATCGTGTCCTCTTGCTTAGCAGCAAAAAAACAAGCACTTATATGCATAAGTTTCATAAGTACTGATGAGTAATATTGGAATTACTGAAGTAAAATTATAATACTTTCTTGTACTAAGTTTTTATTCTTTGTTTATGTACAAGTTGTCACTTGTACTAAGTAATTTCTAGATGTTTAATGGTCTAAAATGTTCATATTTACATCAAGATGTTTAAGTGGTTGAAATTTTATTTTAACATGTAAATAACAGAAAACACATTAGAAAGGTAGTGGCATGAATTGAAATCAAGCACAGCACAAAGATTTTCGAGGACTTCAAATGACTGGATAAGCATAGTGTGCACGTAAGAAATCATGACAGTGTTAAGTGAGGTTAAATTGGAAGTTTTGATTGGTGTCCTAAAATGTATTTGTGTATATCTAAGTGAGATGGGAGGGGAATTAAAATGTAAATTCACAAAGGAAATTAATTAAAGCCACTTAGGTGACTCTTGAAATCTCTTTTGAACTTTAAACCTATAAAAATATTAAAGATTTTATGGGAGAAAATTAATGGAATATATATTTGTAGAAAGAATTGCTTCTTTCCTGTGAGTTCCAATACTCAAAAGTAAGAGAAAAAGGAATATTTATGGGTCCCTCAACTAAAGCCAAATGACAAAGGCAGCAGCGAGACAATTTAGAATGAATGATACTTGTCTTCCACATATAATGAGATTCTTTGGGCTTGTGTCTGACTTACATTCCTGAAGAATAAGACTAGATTCTGCCGCCATTGGCCTGAATACAGGAAAGAGACGGTGGGGTGGAGAGAGAGAGAGAATGTTTTAGGAAGTAGCATCATCAACATGATGGCAAATTATACTCCCAAAGAAATGAGATGAGTCATATAGAAAATAATTTTGAATTAAAAATTTTATATTCAGTCCCCAAAGATCTTTAGATGACAAAAAACAAAAAGAACACTCATAAGTACCAGAGGAATTAGTAGCAGCTAGAATAATTAAAACTTATATTATCTGTGAAATGGAGATTGTGGGTAGAGGGGAACAACAGGGCGCCTCTAAAAATTCATACAATGTCCTACATGAAAGTCGAGTTTCAACCTTACCTAAGACGAGTATTTGAGGCCATCTTAAATTACTACAAGAAGAAGAAATGTTTACTTTTTCCTATTTTCTACCCATATTTTCAACCCCAAAAAGGTCAAAAATTATGATAAGCAAACCAGAATTAAAGGAAATTGTCCACAGCCTTTATAACGTCCACCATTAGCATGGATATGCCCCACATGAATTTGGCCCATCAGGGAGAGTGGAGAATATTTAATTCCAAACCAGGTTGTGGTTATGATTACTAGGGATTTTAATTATTTAATTGAGATTTGTTTTAAAATTAACATGAGACTTTTCTCTATTTGAGGGTAACTATAAAAATCATGATTTATGCGAGAATTTTCATGCACTCTCATAACAAAAAATATCTCTACTAAATGAATTTCAACTGGTCAGTAGGAAGGAATAATAAAATTGCTTTCTGCTGATATCCATGGATCATGTTTATTCAACGTGGTGGCTACAGTTGAAAAGATTATCCCATCTGAGTATCAAAATACACACAAATATCTTTAAAGATAAAATATTTTTAATAGCACAATAGATAGTTTTCTCTCCTAAATTAAATTCATGATTTTCAATAATAGGTTTGGCAAACATTGATAGCAAAGAACCTAAATCATTCATATTATACAAGATAACTCCAAATCTTCCAAATATATCCATAATGTCAGAAAAATCTCCAGGCAAATGTTCAATACAGAAGCAAATTAAAATTAGAGGGGGATAGAATCAATTCAGATGTTCTTCATATTAACATGTAGAAGTCAAAGGAATTTTTCTTTTAGGCATATGCATATTTTCTACATTGTTTCACAGCCATCATAAGAGCCCAAGCAGTGTAAAACAGTGGATTTCACATGTAATTGCAAAACTGAAAACTTTGTAAGAACTCTGCTGAAGTCCTGTTAATGACTTCTTTTCTATTTTGGAGGTTATAAAAACAAAGCCACTCTTTTGACATCTCATTTCAAAAATAACAAATTTGCCATTAAACCAGAGTTATAAATTCAGGATTATTGATATCTCTATTGGCACAGTGGCATGAGAAGCCATAAATATTACTTACATTCTTATTACTAACTTGAAAGTCCAGCTCAGAATAAGGATAAATCACTCTTAGTTCTTAGAAGATAATCAAGAAATGGACACGAGGATTATATAACGTCTTATATAATATCCTTTATAATGAGAAAATTGAATTGAAAATGAAGTTGCTTATATTTCTATATTTTAAGATTATCAACTTTCTTTATATTCCAACTTCTCAATTAATAAAAAGCAATTAAGACTTACATTGATACTCATCATAACTTCATTCAGCATACATTTATGTAACTGGAAACATTCTAAGAAATGGAGATATAGCAATGAATAAGATTAGATGCAGGTGCTGTTTACATGAAGAAAACATTCAAGTAAAGTGGATACAAAATGATGAATTGTGATATAAGAAGAAACTATGACTTTTAATTCTCTTTTTAACTGAAGCAAATCTGACTCCAATCAAAATTTAGCCTGAATATTCTTCTGAAACAACTGGGTTTTATTTTCCCTTTTTAAAAAATTTCAAAATATTACAGGGGTGAAAATGGTTTTGGTTACTTGGATTGATTGCTTTTGTAATGCTTGAGTAAAAGTTATAAGTGTGCCCATCACACAGATATTGTTCATTTTACCTATTAGGTAGGTTTTCACCCATCCCTGCCTTCCCTCTTCCCCCTGATGGATTTCCATTGAATTATACTTCCCTCTATGCACATCTGTGCTCATCAGTTAGTTCCAATTTCATAGTGAGTACATGTGGTGTTTGTTTTTCCTTACACATGCCATTTCAGTCAGATTGCATTCCTTACAGTTCTTTAAACACACTGAGAAAACTCCATTTTACACTGCTGGTGGGACTGCAGATTAGTACGATCTCTATGGAAAAGAGTATGGAGATTCCTGAAATAGGTCTTGGCAAGATCATTGTTCACCTTCACAGGCTCAGTTCTTAGTTTTCATTAGATTCAAATTCTCAGCGGTATTTGTTAGAGCTAACTACTGCCTGGGTCTTTCAGTACTTTCTGCACTTGTCTCCAGGCCACCTCAGGCTTCTGCTCCTTTCTAGCCTCATGTACGCCATTCTCCTTTTCCCTGTCTCTGTTCTCAATATCTTCTCTGTTGACAACCTCTTCCTTGGTGATCTCATTTATTCCCATAAGTCTGAATACCATCCATGCTTTGATAGCTTCTAAATTTTATCTATAATTCTGACCAGTCTCCTCAAATCTTGAATCATATATCCAAGTGCCTGCTTGACATCTCCTCTTGGATGATGAATAAGTATCCATACATTATTTGGCCAAAACTAAAATGCACATTTACATATTTCTACCTCCAAATCTACTCTTCTCTACGTGACACTTCCTCTCATCCAGACGCTTGGCCAAAAAAACTTTGTGGCATCCTTGAATCACCTGTTTGTCTCCTGTCCAATGCATCAGCAGATCCTCTTGATTTTTAGCCACAGGTTCCAGTCAAAATCCTTTGTTGTCTAGACTGCTATGAAGGCCAATTTACCTCCCTATTTCCACCTTTTAATTTCCCAGCTAGTCTTTTTCTTCGTGGAATCTGAATGACCTTTTGAATATGTGAGTCTTATCATACTTTTTTTTTTCCATTCAGCTCTTCCAATAGGTTAACATAACACATAGAATAATATCTGACCACCTCACAGTGGCCACCCCACCATCTGAACTAGCACCTGAAAAACTCTTGACTTTGTATTCTCTATTTTCCTTGCACATGCCATCCTTCAGTCAGATTGCATTTCTTATGGTTCTTTAAACACACTGAAAAAACACCTATTCTGGGTTTGCCATTCTTCTCTGAGATATTGACATGGCACCTGCTATGTTCTAAATGTGTCCTCCAAAATTCATGTGTTGGAAACTTAATTTCCAATGCAACAGTGTTGGGAGGTGGGGCTTCATGGCACATGTTTAGGTCATAAGGGCTCCACCCTCATGAATGGTTAATGCTGCTATAAAAAGCCTTGCAGGAGTGATTTCCTTCTCTTCTGCTCCTTTGCCATGTGAGGCAATAAAGCCCTCACAAGCCATCCAAACCTGCTGGTTCCTTGGTATTGAACTTCCCAACCTTCAGAATTATAAGAAATAAATTTCTGTTCATTATAAACACCAGTATAAATACCAGAGAGACATCCAAGAGAAATTGGAGGCCAACCACACATACACCGAAAATCCTTTCCAGGTGCATTGCCAACTCATATGAGAGAGATAAAAATATAAAACCTTGAAATCTTCTATTCACCAAAATATACTATAAAGCAAGTGGAACAGCAAGACGAACACTGCAAGAAGGAGTTTCTAACACACAATATTCCTAATGGATTAGTATCTATAAAAATAAAGCATGGCTAAAAACAATAATAGTAACAAAAATATACAGAAGACCTAACAGAAAAAAAGCAAAGTTTTGAACAAGTACTACACAGAAGAGAAAATATAATTGGCTAAATGAAACATGTCTAACCTGAATATTAAACAGAAAAATCACAAATTTAAACAAATTTATGATGACATTTCACACCTACCACATTGTTAGAAATCCAAAATGTTTCACCATATCAATTGTTAGTGAGGATTTAGAGCAAACTAGACACTTAAAGACTGATGCGAGTATTAAACACTTGGGAAAAAATTGGGCATCCACCATCTATTACAATTTAAAAGGCTCATTCTCTGTAGTCCCAGAAATTCTACTTCTAGGTATATCCTCAGCGAAACTATTAAATGTACATTAAAAGGTATCTGCAAGATTATTTATAGCAATAATGTTAATCAACAATATTATCCTCTGAGGCATATCTTCACAAAATTTTCACACCTGATTTTTCACTTAATTTCTGTTCATGCCTATGCAATAACATTAATTAAAGATTAATTTGTAGGCCTTTATAATAGGGATTATGTTCCTAAAATGTTAAATAAACTTATTTTAATACTCCCTTACATTATTTTATCTATAAAGTGAGGCATGAGGCATCGTTGTCTAGGAAAATAGAAGCCAATTACCATCTAAACACACAGAACAGGGATTATGTGAGACTCTCAAATTTGGCTTCCTTTAACCCATAATGTGAAAACCGTTTGTAAGACTACAGGAAAAGAAATGAAAAATTCCTCTAAATGTCTAAGCTTCTTTTCTTTTATTTGTTAATCTCTAGAATTGGAGGTGATATAATAACAAATATTCTCTGTGAATTAGTGTACCAAGCATATATAAACACTTGATTAGTGTAAAGAACCACAGCAGAGAAAAGCAGAAAAGGGAATCTGTTCAATAAATAGTGCTATATTAATTGTATATCCATATAGAAGATAGTGAAAATTCAACCTATCTAATACCTTACGCAAAATCAAGTACAGTTGGATTGCAGATCTAAATTATAAAAGTAAAACAATGAAGTTATTACAAAGTGCTATATTAGCACATTTTCCTGATTTGGAGGTAAGGAAACAATTTTTAATGAACATTTCTTTTTTTATTTTTTTTAGTTTCAGAATATCATGGGGGTACAAATGTTTGGGTTACATATAGTGCTTTTGCCCACCCCCGAATCAGAACTACAAGCATGTCCATCACCCAGATAGACTTTAGAGATCTTACAGATAAATGGAATGTGTAGTCCTTGTTTAACCAAACCAGCTGTAGGAGACATTTTGGGGACAACGGGAGAATGTGAATATAGATCAGGTATTAGATGATATTAGCAAATAGTTAATTTTGTTAAATGTGATAATGATATTGCAATTGTATAGGAGCATGTCCTCTTTAGAGATGTAAACTGAAGCATTTTGAAATGAAATTTGAAGTCTATAATTTGTTTTAAAATGTAAAAATATATGAAGAAACTATGATAAAATATTAAAAATTATTAACTCTAGGTTTTGGATATATGGGTTCACTACTATTTTCTCTAATTTTGAAAGTTTTCATAATAAAGGATTTTTTTTAAAGAAAAAAATTTGTCCATTTCCTCCTCGTTGTATAGCTTTTGGGCGTAAAGGTTTTTGTAGTAATCGAAAATAATGTTTTGTATTTCTGTGGCATCTGTTGTGACCTCTCCTTTTTCATTCTTGATTGAGTTTATTAGAGACCTTTCCCTTTGGATTCTGGTCAATCTAGCCAATGGG
>CAUYSK010019984.1:0-22639 GCA_963575035.1 Avahi laniger | reverse complement strand
GGAGCCCATTCTACTAAGAGAAGTATCCCAATAATGGAAAAACAAGCACCACATGTACTCACCATCAAATTGGATTAACTGATCAACACTTAAGTGCACATATACTAGTAATATTCATCGGGTATTGGGCAGATGGGAGTGGGGAGGAGGGGAAGGGTATATACACACTTAATGGGTGTGGTGCACACCATCAGGGTATGGACATGCTTGAAGCTCTGACTCAGGTGGCACAAAGGCAATATATTTAACCTAAACATTTGTACCTCTGTAATATGCTGAAATAAAAAAATTTTTAAAATTAGACAAAAAGAATTAAAAAAACAACAATATTCAGCAATATCAATTCTTCCTATGAACTTTAACACAAAAGGAGTACTATGACCTGAATGTTTGTGTCTCCCCAAAATTCACCTAATCCCCAATGTGATAGTATTAAGAGGTGGGGCCTTTGGGGGTGATTAGGTCATGGGGCATCCACCCTCATGAATGTGATCAGTGCCTTCATAAAAGAGAACCCTGGAAGCAAACTAGTCCTTTCCACCATGTAGGGACACACCAAAAGGAACCATCTATGAGAAAGGAGCCCTCATCAGACACTCAGTTTGCCAGTGCCTTGATCTTGGACCTCCAGATGTGTGAGAAATAAACTGCCATTGTTTGGAAGCTACCCAGTTTACGGTATTTTGTTACAGCAGCCTGAATGTACTAAGACAAAGAGTGTCACAAAGTTAGACTATTCTGCAAATTATGACTCCAGATTTTTCTTTCAAAAATCTAGTATCAGATCAGTCCTGGGAGTGAGACAGTCAGTCCCAATCAGCTAAAGGCCTGGAGGTTTTAGGTTTAACTAGGCTCTCACCTCACAGCTTTCTGTTCTCTGCTTTGAGGCACAGGTCTCAAAGCCTGGCCAGGCACACCAGCCTTGGAAGAAGAAACACTTTCTTTATAATGAATAGGGAGGCCACAGCTACCTGGGCATTGGTCAATGGCTTCCTGGTTCATTTCATTCCCTTCTCCTGTTACTTACTGAACATACATAGCTGAGTAGTGAAAACTGTGAAGAGAGATGAAAAGAGTTAAAGGTATTTGTTAGAGAATAATGAACTGATAAGACCCCATAAAATCCCTTTGCCATTTCTCCATTTCATACGAAAGCACTTGGGAGCCTTCCCCAGCATATCTGAATATATTAGAAATTAATATCTTAAAGATGGAGGAAGAGCATTAAAGGAGGAAATTTTTTTGTATTTCTTGACATAAGAACAATGTGCATCATCTCCGGCCCAACATCTGCATTTTGTTTCATGGACCCTTTACTGTATTATTATGAAATCTTTGAACAACATTTCCTATAGACCCCGACATAAAAATTTTGGTTATTTTTCAAAACCGATGAAGAAACTGAGTCAAGTGGCATTCTAAAACCACAAAGCTTATTTCTGGCAAATGTGAGATCGACACGCTGTGCCCACACTGCCTTGCTTTGGTCTTTCATTTCATAAATCAGCGTGTCTTCCTTAGTCTTTAAAAAAATCACCATCTCCTAAAGCATCAGCTGCCCAGACTTTAACCTGTGCTTTTTCTATCTAAAAGTGGTAATCAACAGTCACAAATGCTTTTCTTAAACACTGGCTGTGCCCCAAGCAAAGAAAATAATGTATTTGAGTATGGGCAAACTTTCAGTGCATGAGCAGTCTATGAATTTCTGTAAGGCAGTGTTCTGTCTGTCCTGCAGATCCTCCTGCATAGCTAAAAAAAAAAGGGAAGAGTTTTTAAGAAAATCATTCTCAACAGTCAGCCTGGTATTATCAATTAGAGGAAACGGGTTAGTTTCACCCAAAGAGAATGGTGGGATTTTGGAGGTAAAGAGAGGCGAAAGTAAGCTGATGCCGTGGCCAAAAGCTGCTGGGCAGAGTGAGGGGTCCCCACATGTTCTAGAGAAGTGGTCACTTCCTCTCCCTCCGCCCACCACTGTGGATGTGCAATATTATTCTCAGAACTGCAGTCCATTTTCTGACTGCTGGATGTCCACAGCAGCAACAGCGGAGAATTAATTCATTATATCTCTTGTCAAAAACAAACCCAAGCCTGAGCATGGTGGCTCATGCCTGTAATCTCAACACTTTGGGAGGCCAAGGCAGGAGGATCACTGGAGCCCAAAAGTCCAAAGTTACAGTGAGCTATGATTGCACCACTGCACTCCAGCCTGGGTGACAGAGCAAGACCCTGTCTCTAAATAAATAAATACATAAATAATAAATAAACCCAAAAGTCGGGTGCATAAAGGATTTTCTCCTCCTAGATCAGTTTCAGCAAGTGATTTTTAAGTACCCAGCCAAGTTGGCCCAGAAGAGTGATGTTTAAAACACAGTGTGGCTTCCCAACACTGTTTGGATAAAGACAAAATTCTTTATCCACCCCTGGGTGGCCTCCTGGTCCCTGCCCCTTCAGCCCCACCTTGCTGAGATCCACACCTCTCCTGCCTCGGAGGCCATGTGCTCTGTGACAGCAAACAACCTTCTGGAGAAAGTCATCTTTCAGTCACTGACTTATGCTCAGATCAAGGATCAGCAAACTTTTTCTGCCACTGGCAACACAGGAAATATTTCAGGTTTTGCAGGCCGTGTGATCTCCGTCACAACCACTCAACCCCGCCATTGAAGAACAAAAGCATCGGAGGACGATGAGTAAATGGATGGACGTGGCTGGGTTCCAGTAAAATTCAATGACATTGAAATTTGAATTTCACATAATTTTCATGTATCATAAAATATTATTATTTTTATTTTTTTCAGTCATGTAAAAATGTAAAAATCAGCCTTAGCCCATGGGCCATACCCAAACGGGGGCAGGTCAGATTTGGCCCATGAGCCATGATTTGCTCCCCCTTGCTCTAAATCATCTGCCTTTGCAAACTCCTGGGGAGGCCTTGTCACTGACATGAAAAGGTATTATGGCGGTAAACTTCCCTGAGCTTCCTTGTCAACAGGATGAAATCTTAGGCATTAGATGACTTAGAGTCTACAGAGAAACTATGAATCCACACCATTCACCGCTATTACTATGAGTTATCATTTCATAAAGATGCCTGTTAGCTTGGTGGGGCTGCCATAGCAAAATAACACGGACTGGTTGGTTTAAACGACAGAAATTTATTTTCTCACGGTTCTTGAGACAAGAAGCTCAAGATCACGGTGTTGGTGGGGTTAGTTTCTTCTGAGGCCTGTCCTTGCCTTGTAGTTGGCCCCAGAAGACACCTCCCTGATCTAAGCCCCCCCAGATAAGCTACTTTCCTGTCTCAGCAGAGAACTCTTATAAAGGCTGCTGATCAACGTATCCAAACTTGTTGGCCTAAAATAATCTCACCAAATGCTCAGGAGGGCAGCATGCAGACTGCCCATGCAAGGTCATCTCTCTGGGAGCTGTTTGGTGGCAGCACTTTCATACTTCACATGAGCAGAGTGATGAAACACATGTTTGCTGTGGCTGCTTCAAAGTTATGATAAATGACAGAGTGCAAGGGGCTCCCTTCCCTTTGTGTCCCTGGTTTTCCATCTGGCAAAACTGAGTGCAAGAGGAATGGGCTCATTCTCTTCACATTCCAGTGTTTTCCAAGGTGGTCATTCATTGGCACACTCACAGCTCCGGTCATCTCCACACTGGTAGGCAGGTTTGAGAACTCCAGGTGAGGACTGATTTCATCTTCAGGCCTAGAAATATGTAAGGAACTTCTTCCAAAAAGAAAAGAAAACTATGGCAGAGTAGAACCAAAAGGAGACAGGAACACCCAAGGCGATTGAATTTGGGGAAAAATGATCAGCAGGTGAAATAATCATTTATGCAAACTGGCTTTGCAGAAACAGAAAATTCCTGATGATCTCTAGGGAGGATAAGATTAAGCTGAGGTTTTGTTTCTGTATTTCCCCCTCACCCTTTGGTCAAAATTTCAACCACCAAAATTGTTTACTCATTTTTCTACAGTAAACATGTGTTCCTTTTGAAATGAAAAATAATTGCTGGAATTTCTTTAATTGATTTTCTGTGAGGATACCTGATAGCTTATTCTCAGCAAAGGATGTTTAGATTCATTTTTGTTCCTTTGGGGCTTTCTTTGGTGGGGGACAGGAAGGGAGGGTTGTGGGTTGCTCTCCATAATTTTTTTTTACCTATGCACATTCACACACAAATACACACATGTGTGTTTTTACATAGTTGAGCTAGCACTTCATATTTAAATTCATATTCTACCTGTTTTTACTTTACATTCCTAGTATGAATATTTGGTGGAAACTATCTCGTGTTCTCAGACTAGCTGTTTTAGTCTGAGTTCCCTTGCAGGCAGGGCCGGAGTCAAAGCCCACAGGCCTGCAGTCTCGGGACAGCCACAGCGACGACGTGAGCAGGGGTTGGGACAGAGGACAGGCGTCCAGGAGTGGCACGCGGCCGAGCTGTGAGACCCCCAAAGGCCACGTGGGACCCGGTGCTTCAGAAAAGATCATGGGGCAGCCCAAGAGCGACCTCTGGTCTCCGGACTGTGGTCCAAGCCCTGCCATGGGGGTGACCCCCGCCCTTCGACGGCTGAGTAAACCCCAGCCAGACTCAGTTGTGGGGACCCTGGCTTCCTGACTGTCTCTGTCGCGCTGGTGGAGGCCCCGTGGACAACTGGCCTTCATCCTGGCAGAGGCTGAGACCCAGACAGCCGACGGCAAGAGAGCAAATGATGGCTGGAGGCTGCGCAAGGGCGGAGGCCGGCGGGTGGGGGACGAGCGCATTCGGAGACGGGAACAGCGACCAGTGCACCTGCCATCCAAACCACACCCCGCAACCTGCACGAGCGAGAAAGCCTTTCTCCCCCAGATGTGACTTCGCTTCTTGTTCTCAGACGTCCCTTTAACAGAAAGTAACTGCGGAAATACGTTGTAGCCAACCCGGTACCCGATCTTCCATCACAGGTACCTACGCGCAGGTGAGGCTGCAGCCCCGGAGGCCCAGGGTCCTGCAGCGCCGCTCCGGGAAAGGAGCCGCCGGGCAGACGGCAAAGCCTTGTTGTTCTCATCCGTAGGACAAACAACGCCTGCTTAAGGGAAAAGCGTGGTCCCTTCGGCCCCCAGCTCCGTCCGCCGCTTCCCGAAACACGGCGGAATCTCTGTGGGCCGAGGATGCAGCGCTTAGCGGCACCGGCCGGGGACCCCGAGACGAAGGCGCCCGGCCCGTCGTGGGCAGGGGCCGGAGTGGATGCCCTGCTTGGGGCCTTGTTTCTGTTAGGAAGACGCTGCGAGAGGGGCCGCGGCTGCGTGAGGGACACGGTCCCCGCCCGACGGCGACACGGCGAGCCCTGGCGCTGGGACCCGTCCTGTGGCCGGTGGCAGACGTCGAGGTGCATCCTCTGGCACCCGCCACCGCCGCCAGTGGTGATGGCCACAACTGTCTCCGGACCTTGACAAATGTGCCCCGCGGGGCAAAATCGCCCCCGGTCGAGGATCGCTGCGACGGAGCTGCACAGAGAGCCAAGGAACCGTCGTCGCAAGGTCTTTTCCTTGGTGTCCCGAGCCCGCTCTCCCGCATTTTGTTCGTTTCTCGTCCTCAACCCCGTTGTTCAGGCCGCGAGCCCGGCCGGCTCGCCCACCTCGCATCCACTGGCCACGTCCTGACAATTCTGCCCCCAAATATTCCTTGAACCCACGCTCCTCCCCTGCCCGTCTGTCCCCTCGACATCAGCCACGTCCTCACGGCCACCAGGGAATTTATTAATATGTAAAAGGCGGATGTCCCCCACGGCACTGCCGTGACAACGGAAAGCTTTCGGTGGCTTCCCACCAGCCCCAGAATAAAGTCCCAGCCCCTCACCGGGTCCAGGAGGGCCCCCACCGGCTGGTCCCCCACTGGCCTCGCCGCTTAATCTTCCGTCACGTTCCCGTTTCCTCCTGTTCCCCAAACGCATGCTGCGGGAACTGTTGTCTTCTTGCCTTGACACCTGCTGGGCCTCTACCTGGAATGTCATGCAGACCAACATTCCTAATTTCTGCTTCGGGTTCACATCCTCCAGGGAGCCACGTCTAGACCTCCCCACGCTGGCCCGGACGCACCTCCATTGTGGCGCTTACCACGTTCGGCCACCAGGTGGCAGCAGAGGGCAGCGTTTGAGAGCGTCAGCGCCGGAGCCCGGCTGCCCAAATGCAAAGGCCGGCATCGCCAACAGCGAGCGGAACGACCCCGGGGCTGAGACCCCTAATGCCTCTGTGTGCCTCGTTCTCTTTATCTGTAAAAAGGAGATAGTTACTGAACCTACTTCATAGAATTTTTGTGTGCATTATATGAGCTAATGTATGAAAAGTGCTCAGAAGTCATAAAAGCTCATTACAAATTGCTTGTCTTTATACTTCAATTTTCTAAGTATCTGTCTCTTCCAGAGACTGATTAATCTTTCATGTTAAAACATAAATAACAGAGTCCACTTCACAGGAGTCTCCTAGTACTATCCTTAAGGTTCCACATCTTCCACACTATTTGAGAAGCTTCCTGGCCATGCGTAGCACCTGCTCTGAGCAGCCTGTTCAAACCCTTTGCCTTTTTACTCCTCCGTCAGAGAGCACTGTCCAGAGCTCAGTTCTGATCACACCACTCCTCTGCTTCAGAGCCCTATTTGGCGCACAGTTGGCTGGAGGTAAAGTCTGAATAGCTTCACCCAGCTTACCAAATTCCCCCCGGGCTCCAGGGTTAACTCTGGATCATCTGTCTCTACCATCCGTCCTGCCCAACTGCACAACCTTCCCTGCACACCGGCCTTTCTCGCGCTGACCCCTCCACTTAATCTTCCGTAGCATTCCACTGTCCTCTCATCCGGCACGCATGTTGCGGTAACTATCGTCTTCTTCCCTCGACACGTGCTGGGCCTCTGCCTGCAATGTCTTCCAGACGAACATTCCTAGTTTCTGTTTCAAGTTGTGTTCCATTGTGGCTTCTGCCTGGAAGACACCTACTCCTTTTCTGACTGGCAAATTCCTACCCTTTCTTCCAGAGCCTGCTCATGATTACTCACTGATGGGGTTTCCTCCTCATCACTTCTCCCTCAATACCCCCAAATTATCTCTGCTCTCTTTCCATTGCATGTCGTATATACCAGCGTAATAGAAATGGTAGAGGTATTAATATGTTGTACAAAATGATGACTATAGTTAATAACAATATATTGCATTCTTGAAAAAAGAAAAGAAATTGTCATAGTCTCATAATTATTGGTGTTAGTATCTAACTCTTATGGAAGGATTTTCGTATAGTTAGCACAAGTTGATTCATTTTTCAAAAAAGCTAGGCTTCAGTTTTATGTAAATGCATCTTTTTTCCCTCCATTAGACGACTATGATAGGAGTCAAGAATTAAAAGAGATTTGACTTTAAAAGCTTAGGAAATTATGTTGAGTTATAAAAAAAGAATCTAAGCATAGTCCAATGTGGTGAATTAAAGATGACCATGAATTTCTTTTCACTCCCATTCCAAGAAAGGAAATGGTCACATGAAGTGAGGCCCGACACTGTGAGGAGAAGAAGAGAGGCCAGACCCTGTCCCATGTGAAACCTCAGGGACTCGAGCCCCACGTGCCATCTGAGTGCCACCAAATGAGATGTGTGGAAGAACCACTAAGCTGAGCCCCGTCAGCCCACAGAACTACAAAGGATAATAAATTAGCTGTTGTTTTAAGCCACTAAGTTTTGGGTGCTTTGTGATGAAACAATATATGATGGAAAAACTTATTCCTAATGGTATGACTAGTTAATTAATTCCATTAATTACTTCCTAATTCCATCAATTAATTTCTAATCATTTCATTAATTACTAATAGGGTTTCCAAAAAAATCCCACCTTTCCCTTGCGTGACTACTTGAATTTTGACTGAACAGGGCTGCCCCGTGCTGATCTGTGGTCAGTACATGGGGAAAGTAGAATTTTTAGCAGACTCAACATGTTTAGATGTGACAAAAGACTGAGATTTTCCAAGATGAGGACAGGCAAGCCTCATCCTCTGAACTCAGGGCGTGGGGAACAATCAGTGTCCATTAGATAGCTTAACCTAACTGGAACATAAGTCCCTTGAAATTTAATTTTTAGGTCCCCCAATTTCTATTTTCTATGGAAGTGGAGAAAAAATTGGTAGCCTAATGATACTTTTTATATTCAAAAAATATATTAAATTTCCCTTAGAAATTTATTGGCTATGAGAAAAATATAACATTCATTTGATTAGGCAGACTAACAATTTTTCTGAAATAAAAATGTTCGAGAGATATCTGTGTACTTAAAATCTAAACTTGAAATTTTAGTTACAGGTGAAATATAAATGTATGAGTGACCACTTAACAAGCTGCTATAACTTAAATATTTGTCCCCTCCAGGAACTCATGCCTGAAACTTAATCTCGAATGTGGCAGCATTGAGAGATGGGGCCTTTAAGAGGTGATTGGCTCTGCCCTCATGAATAGATTAACCCATTCGTGGATTAATGGATTCATGGATTTTCATGGGATGGGAACTGGTGACTTTATAAGAAGAGGAAGAGAGACCTAAGCTAGAAAGCTCAGTTTCCTTACCATGCGATGCCCTGCTCCACCTCAGGACTCTGCAGAGAGTAAGAAGTAAGAAGGCTCTTACCAGATGCACTCCCTCAACCTTGAACTTCTCAGCCTCCATAACTGTAAGAAATAAGTGTCTTTTCTTTATACATTTCCCAGTTTCAGGTATTCTGTTATAAGCAAGAAAAAATGGAGGAAGACATGAGCTTGGTTGATCATAAAAAAGAAAGGGAACACATCAGGTCGCCACTTTTGGGGGCCAAAGCCTGAATGGTATAGTCAAACTAGATGTTCAGACCTGGTCAGAGACACTGCAAGCATCACCTACATCTCTGAGAACTCCGTCATTTTGATCCCAGCCACTCCTTACATTAGAGAAGCAATCAAGTCAAAGCCAAATGAGCATAGTCATTAATCACTCATTCATTTTTTCGTTTATTCAATAAATCCTTATTGATCACTTCCTATGTCCCAGGCCCGAGGCTAGCTCTGGGGATACAACGTTAACAACCATCATTGCACATTTAGCTAACGACAAGTCAATCTCCAGAGAGATATTGACACCCGCTTTATTAGTTTCTTATTGCTGTTGTAACAAATTACCACAAACTTAGTGGCTTCAAATATAAGTGTATTACTGTCCTGGAGGTCTGAAATCTGCAATGGATTTCTACTGGGAGAAGGTCAAGGTGTCAGCAAGGCCACACTCTCCTTCAAGGCTCTGGGAGAGAATGTGTTTCCTTGCTTTTCCAGCCGCAAGAGGTCACCTGCATTTCCCGGCCCATGGCCCCTTTCCAGCAATCACATCGCTCTGACCTCTGCTTCTGTCATCACATCTCCTCTGCCTCTGACCCTCCACCCTCCAAGTCAGATATTCCAGGATAATCTTCCCATCTCAAGATGTTTAATCATATCTGCAAAGTCTCTTTTACCATGTAAGGTTCTGGGTTCTTCATTCCTAGGTTCTAGGGGTTATAAAGTGGACATCTTTGGGGGCCATTATTCTGTCTAGCACACCTACCCGATGCACAATACACCCAAGCACAAAGGAGACCCCCAAAGCATTTATAGATATAGAAAAGTCAGGCAGGATGAGAAATACCATAATCTCTTGTTGAATATGAAGACTCCTGGAACCATCATTCCAGGAATTCCAACCACTTAAGTCTAGAGCAGATCCCAGGAATCTGCATTTTAACTAGACTCTAAGGCGATTCCAAGACAAGGGGCCAATATACCATACGTGAGAAATACCATTGTAGATATTAACAAAGTCTATGAAATATTGCATACATTGAATCCTTTATATTGACAATATTTAAATCTCTAAGGAGCTTCTTTTAATGAGAATTTACATTACTGCGTTGAATAAGCGAAAGTTGTCTAATCGATCCATTTTGAATATAATGATATTAGTTTACCTTTAAGGGCATACGCTTATTTACCTATGGCTGTGAAAGGATCTGTCTAAAGCACAAAGACACATAAATACCAGATGATACTTGGCTGCATTGCTGCAACTGCGAGAGATTACAGTGCATCTCCTTAAAGTCAAGGTTAACAGGGTTGAAAGTAAGCTGCTTTGTAGCAGTTCTGAATTTAGGCATCAGGAAAAAAAGCTTAACAAGCAATTTGGAATATATAAACAAAAAATTAATTTACCGTGACCATTGCTCTTTCCTGCATTTTATTATTTAAAGAAAACATGTTGTCCTATTACTTGAAGTAGATAAACCAGTAGCTGTTTTTTTTTTCCTGCTAGCAGGAGAAATAACATATTGAGTAGGGAACAGATTATAGACCAGAGAATGATGTTATCATTTCATACATTTTTTATTCTTTCCAGTCAAAGCCAATAATGTGAGAAGAGGAAATTACTGAGATAACTTAAAATCATATGCTGCGGGTTTGGAGGAATACTTCTCAGTGACACAGAGCCCTCCGGACCCATATTTATGACACTGGGGCAGTACTTTCACTGACAAACACTACAAAAAAAAAAAAAAAAAAACAAATAGCCAAGTCCTTTCTTTAAGGGTAGTTTCTGGTAGAATCTATATGTCTACATGTTCAAGGATACTCATTCCAGCATTGTTTAAAATATAGAAAAATCAGACACAAACTAAATGTGCATTACTGGTGACATAGTTAAATAAATTGTGGTAAACCTATAAAATGGAAAACTTTGCAAGAATTATTTTAAAAATATGTGTAGACTATATGTGACAGGCAATACTCATAAGTGAAAAAAGCAAGTTGCACAAAAGCGTATATTTTAGGTTACTAAGTATGAAATGTTCAATATCCTCAAATACTAAGTTTGACAGTTGATATCTCTGACATTTTCCTTTGACACTTCTTGTTTTATTTTTATTGTGAAGGTACATCATCAGTCTTTCAAACGCATGGTTTGGCTTGTGATTATCTTTCAAATTTCTTTTAGAGCAATTTTAGTGAAAACATGGATAAGTCAAAAATTCTTGTTATTTTTGAATATGAGTTCCATTGTGAAACAAATGTAGCACAGACAGTTCAAAATATCAACGAAGTATTTGGGAAGGATATGGCTAATGAACGCACAGTACGTTGATGGTTTGAGAAGTTCCATTTCAGTGATTTTAATCTTGAAAATGAGCTACGTGGGTGGCCTGAGACCAAGGTAGATAATGATGAGCTGAAAGCTATAGTGGAAGCAAATCCATCTCAGCCTACCCATGAACTAGCAGCAAAGTTTGACGTTATTATTCCAACAATATTGGACCATTTGAAACAAATCAGCAAAGTAAAGAAGCTGGATAGATGGGTTCCACATGAATTAAATGAGCACCAGAAGAGAAATCATCTCAAAGCTTGCCTTTCTTTGCTATCATAACATAAAGGCAAACCATTTCTATACCGTATGATGAAAAATACATGTGATGAAAAATCAATCCTTTCTGGCAATCGCAAGTGTTCAGTACAATGGTTGGATAATGACGAAGTGTTGAAACACAGTCCAAAACTGAATATTCATCAGAAAAAGCTAATGGTGGCTATTTGGTGATCCAGCGCTGGTATTATCCACTACAGCTTCATGAAACCTGGTCAGTCGATGACAGAAGATGTCTACTGCCATCGACTGGACGAAGCAATGAGGATGCTTGCGATTAAGCAGCCAAGATTGGTCAATGGAGACAGGCCAATCCTCTTGTAAAACAATGCTGGACCACAGGTCGCACAAACAACACTGCTCAAACTACAGAGGCCAGACTTGGAAACTCTCTGTCATCCACCGTATTCACCAGATCTTGCACCAACTGACTACCACTTCTTGCAGGCTCTGGACCACTTCTTGCAACGAAAAACGTTCAATTCTCAACAAGCCATGGGAAACACCTTTCACAATTTCATTGCCACCCACTCTCCAGGCTTCTTTGCTGCCTGTACGAACAAGCTACCGTTAAGATGGCAAAACTGTGTCGATAATTTAGGTGCATACTTTGATTAATTGTACTTCTTCTTGTTTGAGATATGATAAACTACACTTTTGGTTCTAAATTGGACATTTCATATTTAACAACCTAATAATATGGAGAACGTAAGTCTCACTCTGAAAATATTAAGTATATTTGTATATGCATAGAAAAATCCCGGAAGTGTAGCCACCAAATGTAAAAGTGTTTATCTTAAGTGATGAGATTCACCATGGGTTTTGCTTTCTAATTTGTCCAGTTCTGAACTATTTTAATGTCTCCATTACCATGATCTGTTTTTGCAATATAAAATTAATGTAAGCTTAGACAGAGTGGTAGATAGACAGATGTGTGCATCTTTTGCAAAGCTGTGCTGCTTTGTGGTCCAGCTCAGCACAAAATCACAGTTATCCAAGAAAAAAATAACAAGCAATATGAATGTTCACTGCAATCTTTTAGCGAAGTTTAAAATGGGAATCAAATTATAGCAGCTTAGAGAAAGGAGTCCTAAATATCTACACCCCTCGGTCTCTCAAATGTACCTCCCCACCAGAGCATGGCAGAGGTCCTAATCTCTTCTAACCTCTTCCCAGGCTCTCAAAACTATCCTCACATTCGCAAAGAACTCAGTCTTGGCTTTCTTCTCTCAGGATCCCGCCTTTTTTTTTCTTTTTTCTTTTCTTTTCTTTTTCTTTTTTCTTTTTTTTTTTTTTTTCTGGGATCTAATTCTTCTCTGTCCTTCCTTATATAAATTGATTTTTGTCTTTCTGGGCTTCCTCCACTTTGAGATCTGGTAGATCAACGCAAAAACTGTGAGGTGGAAGGAAGGCATGCATATTTATGCATGGATACCATTTATCTACATGATGTGTGCTATGTCTTACATAAGGTATGGCCATGCTACCCTGAATGTGCCCGATCTCTGATCCCAAAGCTAAGCAGGGTCAGGCCTGGTCAGTGCGTGGATGGGAGGTGCTCTGTACCCACACATACATCTCGTGAGAATGATCCCAGTTCAGCAGTTTTCTCTAGAAATAAGTGAGATGAAGAGGGCTAAGCGTGAGAAAAGAAAACAAGAAAACTTCTATGTTATTTGTTAATGCTTGATTTAAGATGCACAAACACTCATACGCACGTATTCACAAAACACATGCTCTTTTGAAGACAAAGAGCAGTAGCTATCAACTGTATTAATCATTTAGCCGCCATTCTCCTCACTGTAAAAACAAAGTCTGGGGAAATGGCTATAAAGATGTATTATAGCCAATCATTAAACTTTGCCCTTTCCTGGATCTAGCGCACTTTATTTTCCTGTGCTATGTGCAAAAGGGTTAGTGCAGAAGTGACGGATGATTACCTGGTGTGCCATTAACCTTTGTTTTGCGTAATTATTATTCAAGTGGATTAACATTGTTTGTGCTATCCATTAAGCCAGCTTTCCTTTCCATATCAAGACTTGTACAGAACATCACCAAAATGCTCCTGCCCCAACTAGTAACCGTGGCTGACAGTCCTTCAAAGGCAAACAGTCCCCAGTTAAGAGTAAAATATTAAATCAAAATTTGTCTGGCAGCTCTCACCTTAAATATATTTACAGAACTTTTAAAAACTGACTTCTGCTATCAAAAAATTCCTGGGAGTAAGTTTTGAAAAAGAAAAAGAACACATGAGCCACTGAACCCAGGGGAAGGCATGCACTTTCCACCCACCCACCGACCTGAGTCACAGAATGGGGCCAGTGGCAAGGACACCAAGCCCAGCCCTGATCTTCTTCACCAATCGCTTCATGCTCGCCCTGCAAGGGCTCTTTCCTGGACTCCAACCGACTCATAAAGCAGCATCACGAGGCTGCGCAGCATCCAGTGCCCAGCTACTCACCTGGAGACGTCCGTACCCCATGCCGCAGAGACCTGACACGGTGGTAGCAGAAAGTGCGTCCCAGGTAGAGAAACAAACAGCAGCATCTAAAAAGCAGAAATGGCGGAGGACAGTACGTGAATTAATATATACGTGGTTTGAATGAAAGGAAATTTTAGAAATTGAGTTCAGAAAAAAAAGGTTAGCACTAGATTGGGAAGGCCTTGAAGGCCACACCAGGGCATTGGTACCTGAGAGACTGGAAAAAGCCCTGCTGACCCAGTCTCTACGGACATCAGGCCATCCTTTTCCTGTCTTGCATTCTGCTAGATTTGTATTGACTACCACAGGCCAATCCCAGCCCTGGGGATACAGCGCTCAACCAGACAGACTTTTATGACATTTGCACAGACTGTGGAGGAAAACAGATCATATAAGGCAAATATGATGTCAGTGTGTGAGAAGTGCAATCGTGACAGAAAATGGAGCAGAATGCATCTGCGAGGAATTAAATTTTGAACTGAGACCTGACTGAGCGATGATAAGGGGCCAGAAGTGCAAAATCTAGGGAAAATGTGCTTTAAGCAGATGGAACAGTACATGCAAAGGCCCTGAGGCAGAGAAGATTAAGAACAGGCTAGCTGGAGACCAGTGTCAGGGGGCACACTGGAAGCTGGTAGTTAAGGACTTGCAGGCCATACTCAGGAGAAGCACAGAGCCTTTTAATGACCATGAATTTCAAAGGAGAAATGCCAATATCCATGTTAAAACCAGTAACACACTCCTCATTGTCCGTATCAAAGTTAAAGAAGTATGGAACAAGGGAAGAATGCAAATGCACCTGGCAAAGCTGATGGGTGCCTGCACTTTAGATCTGCATGGAAACTCAGCCGGGCTGAAGGGAGGCCCAGGAGCATCTGGACCTCAAACAGTGACTCGAGCTACCAAACCCAAACAAGGCAGTTAGATAAACCAGAAGTGATCAATTTATTTAAAAATAAATAAATAATTAATTAATTACTAAAGCTGGCCAACTCTTAAATCCCCTGACTAGGGTATCCTCTTAAAAGCAATTACTTAGTTATTGAGTTAATTAAAATGAACTGCACAGGGAGACTCGATGATCATGAAAGCTTCCCTTGGCCAGCACTGGATTAGAAGAAATGGAGTTAGTTGTACAGTCTTAATGCCTGCAAGCATCGAGTCAGATGGGTCCAGATTTATTATAGAGACGTACCTGGCAGAGGGACCACAGAGTCGGTGCCACCTGTCAGTGTGATGGCATCCTGCCAAATCGTTGCTCCTCAAACTCTGCTCTCAACGATGCCATGCAGACCACCCCTCCCTTTAATCAGCACGTAGTAACAATGGTAGTTATGACACCACGTATAGAGCACTTCCCCAGGCCAGGTATTATACTAAACTCCCTGCAAGGGAAATACACAGTTTTCTTTCCAGAACAAAGTTACTGGAAGATACTGTTGTCCCCATCTTACAAATGATGAAAGTAACGCAGAGAGGTCTGGTAACTTCCCCAAAACATATGAACAAGCAGTTGCCAGAAAGAGAAACAGTAGCCATGAACAAACATGGGGAAATGTGCCTGGGATCACAGGCACTCAAGTAAATGCCCTGTGCACCTTTCAGATTGGCAAAAGTAATGCCCAGTGTTAATGAGAGTGGGGGGTGGACAATTCAGATGCCATTAATAGAAGTTCAAATTGTAGCAACTTAGGTGAGTCGATCAAAATTTAAATTTCAACCCAAGAATGCCATATTTAGGCATGGAGAAATACTTAGCATTTGCATCAAGAACACGCAGCCTAAATGTTTATCAACGTGAAACAGATTTTTAAAAAATCATATATATGTATATATATATATTGCCCACCAAGGTACTACTGACATCAGTGATAAAGGCCAGGGATACTGTGAAACATCGTGCAAAGCACAAGACAGTGTCCTGCAACAAAGATTATCTAGCCTACAATGTTAATAGTGCCAAAATTGAGAAATCCTGGCATAAAGACAAAGAGAAAAAATAGGTAATAGTTCAAAAGCATAATGTAGAGCTCTAAAACATAATGCTAATTGAAAAAATATCAATTTTCTGAAAAATAAATACATTTTGATTCCTCTGCTATACTAAAATAAAATAAAATAAAGACCAATAAGACATGTTTCTGAATGTGCAAACATCTATATCTAAAGGACAAGGGTTACAAAGACAGATATCTGAAGGGACAGAAATGAGATTGGGGGTAGATGAAGAGAAACCTTGCTTTATATTGAATATACTTCTTCATTTGAATTTTCTCATGCTTGTATTCATATATTATCTGTGTCATCTTTTAAAAAGAAGTTTATCTAAGGCCACGACAGTTCATTTTAATTAGTTCTTCAAAAACAGCACCACTCTTAAGTTCTTTAGCTGTAAACGCATCCAGTCATGCCTTCCTGATGTGACACCCACATCTGCTTGTTCAGATTTAGGGAATTCCTGAAATTCCTTAATCATACATTTCCAGGCAGTTTCTCGGGTTGGGTTATTTCTACATGGACTGATGTCACCATCTTTTCCTCTGAAAAAATTGTACAAATTTTTAAATGTACACAAAGGTCAAACAGTAAACTTCTCTCCCTCTCCTGACCTTCAGCCACCAAGTCCCCTCCCTTGCCATTGTTTCGAATATTTTTCAAAGATACTCTATGCAGATACAGGCACCTATGACAGCACAGTATTGAATCTGTCTCCCGACCTGATATTCTCATTGATATGACCCAGAAATAATACATAGACAGCTCATTCATTGCTACATTTCATTTCTTTTCATACAGGTGCCATAACCTAAGTCTTCCTCTGATGGATCATTGGGTTGTTTCCAATTTTTTTTCTATTACACAAAATGCAATAAATATTCTTACTCACACATCATTTCTGCCATGTAGAAGTATATGATAGGATGTATAAATTATATTTCAACTCTTCCTAATTTTATTCTTAGAGGTTAATTTCAGTTTTAGTTTGGGGTTCCTTTAATGCTATCTGTTTTGTTCAAACTACTCCACCTTTGTGGGTTTATAGCAATGATATGTGTTATGGGCTGAATTGTGACAACTCCCTCCCAAAATTTACAGGTTGAAGCCTCAACCCTCAATGTGTCTATATTTGGAGACAGGGCCCTTTAGGAGGTAATTCGATTAAATGGGGTCATAACGGTGGGGACCTAATTCAATATGGCCAGTGTTCATTCAAGAAGAGAGAGACACCAGAGATGAGTGTACACAGAGAAAAGACCTTGTGAGGACACCACCACCCCTCCTCCACCAAAAAAAAAAATCCATCTGCAAGCCAAAGAGAGAAGACTCAGGAGAAAACAACCGTGCTGGCACCTTGATCTTATATGTCCAGTCTCCAGAATTGTGAGAAAGTAAATTTCTGTTGTTTAAGCCACCCAGTGGCTACTAACACTACATGATGCCCTTGGTAGATGACGTACTTACAAAAAGTTACAAAATCATTTAGCATGTTATACTATATTTCTTAGTAATTGACCTTTGAAATTCATCTAATATAAATAAAAACCAAATATTAAAATATTATATTTTTATCAGAGGAGGTTTATTAGTTCAATATCACCTGATTCTTGTTCAATTAGTCTAACAAAAATAAAAGCAGCAATCATTACTTGAATCAATTGAAAATATAGGATAGATTTAAGGCACCATGCTGTTCTTGCTAAGGTCTAAAGACACCCTCATGTTGAAAGAACTCGAGTTGCAGAATAAGCCAGAAAGTCAGTAAGGCTCTATTTCAACTTTGGGCATCTTTGCTAAACTGGTCCTTTTACCTTTAAAAACAAAGAGAGGCAGGTGTCAAGTCCAAAGAAAAATCAATACAGGTCAAATATCATCTTTTCAACATCCAGTGATGGCAAACCAGCCATCATTTGTTCACTGCCCACCTTCCCACACCACGCAGCCACCCTTCTCACCCGTACCTGCCTTCCTCCTCCCAAGACAGCTGGCACAAATGTGCAATTCAAGGACATTCTTTATCTAAGTACTACAGAAGATCTGTATGTCTTTGCTTTGGCTGGACTGAAGTGCCTACAGGACATTGGGGTGGTAATACTCTCACCTGTGAGAACCTGGATGGTGGGAGCCACGGAGAATGAGGTAAACACAGGGTGAATCACAGTTGACCCAAAGATCAGGAAGGAAGAGACACAGCGAAGTGGAGGCAAGCCTTCACAACATATGTTCCACAAATTACTAGGTTTTACAAAATCATGTGTTGAGTCATAAAATTCAGACTCTGAGAACATATATGTGTATTATACATACACATAAACACATACATATATGCCTAAAACACACGGGTGTATAAATATTGTACATAACATATATAACCTGTATATAACCTGATGTGTATATATCTGTCTATATATAAATAACAGATGCATACCCTTATGTACGAATATCATATATAAGTATACTATGATGAATATGAATAATATATAAGCATATATAGCTTGTATAACATACATATCATGTTTATATATATTGCATATATAATATACATACCATTTGCACATCATAACAGTATTTATTGGCAAACTATAGTGTGTGTCAAGCCCTGTGATCCATATAAAGTATGTTTTCAGTCTACAGTCTGCGTCTAAATTTCTCCCTAAAAGGAATGCAAAAGATCAAGTTTAGATAAGTAGACCAAAAAAAGCAATTTTTTTCAAGCCTAGATCTTTTCAGGTCAGACCAATACTGCAAATCAAGCAGACCTGCCTCTTCTGAAAATAACCATATCAGGCTGCATCTGCAATAGAATACACCATGAGCAGGATCAGAGTGATTTATGAGGCGGTTACCATGTCCATTCATTAGACAGTGCATTTATGTTATAAATTTCCTTTCCCTCTGTACCTTACAGACAGAAACAATGTTAAAAGGGAATGACCAATTCCTCACCTAGTTGTCTACCATATTTAATATAAATTTTAAAATGGGCTACCCAAATGTCTAAGAAAAGAAGAATAGAAGTCATTACGTATTGTTAGATCACCAGTGTCATCTTGCCTGTTTAGTAATTGCAAATGTTGCCCTCATTTCTTGGGTTTCTATTATGCCTTTAACTCCCACGGATACACTGCCATTGCCACTCTGCTGTTGTCTCAGGCCCTTACTGCTTTTCCCAGGATTATTGACACAGCTTCTGTTGTAACCATGGATGGATTAATTCTGCCCATTGTGTACAGTGAAGTGTCCCCTCTCAAAAGCCTTCGCTGACCTACAGCATTGCTGCCCATCACAGCTCCACCAGCGGCAACTGTGCACTTCAAGCGAGTTACTCAATGACCTCTCTGTGCCGCTTCCCTCTCTGTGCAATAGACATAAAAATACTGCTTCTATTACAACATGGTAATGATATACGTAAGTGCTTAGAAGAATGCCTGGATTTTAAGGGCAACATGAATGCTAGCTGCTGTTGCTGTTGTTGTTGCTGCAGTGATTCTTTTTTTTTTTAATTTCAAAATATTACAGGGGTACAAATGTTTGTGGTTACAAGGATTGCTTTTGTAATGCTTGAGTCAGGGTTATAAGTGTGCTTGCCACCCAGATAGTGTTCACTGTACCCATTAGGTAGGTTTTCACCCATCACCTCCTCCCCCTACCCCCCGCTCGCTTTCCGTTCAGTTATACTTCCCTCTATGCACATGTGTGCTTATAAGTTAGTTAAAATTTAATGGTGAGTACATGTGCTGTTTGTTTTTCCATTCTTTAGTTACTTCACTTAGGTTAATGGTCTCCAGTTCCATCCGTATTGTTGCAAAAGGCATTAAGTCATCCTTCTTCATGCTTGAGTAGTATTCCATGGCATACATATACTGCATTTTGTTAATCCGCTCATGAACTGATGGGTATTTGAGTTGATTTCACATCTTTGCAATTGTGAATTGTGCTGCAATAAACATTTGAGTTCAGGTATCTTTTTCATAAAATGAATTCTTTTCCTTTGGGTAAATATCCAGTAATGAGAATGCTGGATTGAATGGTAGGTCTACATTTAATTCTTTGAGGAATTCCATACTGTTTTCTATAGGGGTTGTACTAATTTGTAGTCCCACCAACAGTGTATAAGCATTCCTTTCTCTCTATATCCATGCCAGCATGTATTATTTTTGGACTTTTTAATAAAAGCCATTCTAACTGGGGTAAGGTAATATTTCATAGTGGTTTAATTTGTTTTTCCTGCTGGTTAGTGATGTTGAGCTTTTTTTAATATGTGTCTTGGTCATTTGTCTATCTTCTTTTGAAAAACTTATGTTCATGTCTTTTGCACACTTTTTAATGGGGTTGTTTGATTTTTTTTCTTGCTGATTTGCTTGAATTTTTTGTAGATTCTGATTATTAGCCCTTTATTGGATATATAACTTGTGAATATTTTTTCCCATTCTGTAGATTGTCTATTTGTTCTGTTGATTATTTTCTCGGCTGTGCAGAAGTTTTTTAACTTAATCAAGTCCCATTTTTTTGTTGTTGTTGTTGTTGCTGTGATTGCCATTAGGGTCTTCTTAATAAATTCTTTGCCTAGGCCAAAAGCTAGAAGAGTTTTTCCAATATTTTCTTCCAGAGTTCTTATGGTTTCATGTGTTACATTTAAATCTTTTATCCATTTTGAATTAATTTTTATGAATAGTGAGAGATGTGGATACTGTTTCATTCTTCCGCATGTGACTAACTAGTTGTCTCAGCACCATTTATTGAATAGGGATTCTTTTCCCCAATGTATAGTGTTGTCTGATTTGTTAGAGATCAGTTGGCTTTATGTGGATGGTTTTATTTGTGGGTTTTTCTGTTCTTTTTCATTGGTCTGTGTCTCTATTTTTGTGCCAATACCATGCTGTTTTGATTACTATACTTTATCATGAAACCTTGGCATAGAAGAAACATACCTTAAAATTATAAAAGTCATATATGACAAACCCACAGCCAGCATCATACTGAATAGGGAAAAGTTGAAAGCTTTCCCACTAAGAACTGGAAAACAAGGATGCCCACTGTCACCATTTCTATTCAACATATTGCTGGAAGTCCTAGCCAGAGCAATCAATCAAGGGAAAGAAATTAAGGGTATACACATTGGGAAAGAGGAGGTCAAAATATTACTTTTTGCTGATGATATGATCTTATATCTAGAAAATCCCAGATTCCATCAAGAGATTCCTGGAATTGAAAAATAAATCCAGCAAAGTCTCAGGTCACAAAATCAATGTACAGAAATCAGTAGCATTCCTATAATAGTCAAGCTGCTGCTGTTATGCTTAAACCCTCAGCCTTGCAAATTGTAGGTAGAAGTCTTCCTTTCATTGCTGATTTCTAACAATCCATATTCATATACTCATAACTTACTAGTGCCCATGTACGTCTCAAATTTTCTATTCTCACTTTTTTTGCCTTTCTTCTTGGAATATCTGCCCCCAACCATCTCCACTTGTCAAAACATTACTTCTTCAAAACCCACTCCCCATTCAACAGTGTGGAATCCCTCCTTACCATGACATGCCACATCAATGTAGACCTTTTAAAATGTATATTATTATTCTACCTTTGTTGGTGGTTATTTGTATATGAATGAATTGTAAATCACACCAGGGCATAATTATGTGTGTATTCTTGATGGCCTCAACCCATGGGAAATCATAATTTATGGTAATTTATTGAAAAGTATAAAGATAAAACTAAGAGAAACTGTTCAGAGTTTATTTTTAAATTTTATTAAGAAATTTTTAGATGAAGAGAGATTGATTAACGGGTACAAAAATACACTTAGATAGAAGAAATAAGACCTAACATTCTATAAATCAACAGAGTGAAATAGTAAACAATAACCAATTATATTTTTCAAAACAACTAGTAAACAATAATTTGAATGTTCCCAACATAAAGGAAAAAATAAATGTTTAAGGCGATAGATATCCCAATTACCCTGATTTGATTGTTACATAGTATACGAATTTATCAAAATATTACATGTATCCCCAACTTACGTACATCCATTATGTCTCAATGTTTTTAAAGTAAAAGAAAAATAATGGGTTACCATTAATACAAAAGGGAAAACAGATTTTTTGGTTGATGTAATCAAAATTAAGGCAACAAAATAAAGACCATGCATTAGTAAAACTCAAAAAAATAATTTTTAAGAAAGCATCTATGGCCACAGGAAGAACAGATTATATGTGGTACAGACAAGAAGACCTGATCATAGATTTTTAAAAAGTCAAAGAAAAAATTACAGGAAAAGTTATTATACCATTTTGCTGAGCTCAGTAATCAAGATGTCCTCCATCTTTGTCCTTGGATGACATTGTATGAGATGTCCATGTGACTACCTTAAAAATGGAAAAAATTACTTAAACTACAGAGCGTGAGAACCAAGGAGGAATTTGCCATAAAGTCCAGGTGACAGGGAGAAAGCAGGAGTAGACAGGGTGGGATGGAGGAAAGACTTGGCAAGGGACACAAATTGCCTCCCCCAAGCACTTGCAGACGGCAGGCTGACCGACAGCACAGGTGCCTGCAAACCTGCCCAGAGATGGGCCGGCCCGCCTAGCAGCAGCACTGCCTCTTGCAGCCGCAGCTCTGCTGGCAACAGCCCTTCCCGCAGCCGCCGCCGCAGCCACACGAGCCGCAGGAGCGGCGGCAGCAGCAGATCACGGGCGTGCTGCAGCACCCCCCGCAGCA
>CAUYSK010019983.1:0-13814 GCA_963575035.1 Avahi laniger | reverse complement strand
AATCCATACATAGTCATTTGTAAAGAGTGTGCAGACTATTCAAAAGGTATGAAAAAGAAAGTGAAAATCACCTATGATTGCATTATTCTGAACTAGCCACTGTTAACATTTCAGTATGTGATATTTTAGGCCTGTTTTTTTTAGGATATGTGCCATATGTGTGTTTGTGATGTGTGTACGTATATATAATACATATGTGAATATATTTATTTGTGTAAATGCTTACACAATGGAGTATTATTCAGCTGTAAAAAAGAATGAAATACTGTTGTTTGCAAGAACATGGATGGAACTGGAGAACATTATGTTAAGTGAATGAATCCAGACACAGAAAGACAAATCTTGCATGCTATCACTCATATATGGGAGCTAAGCATTAAAACAGTTGATCTCATGGAGATAGAAAGTAGAATGATGGTTACCAAACACTGGAAAGGGTAGTTGGGGGGGGATGTGGATAAAATGCGGATAGTTAATAGGTACAAAAATTATAGTTAGAATGAACAATATTTGATAGTGCAACAAAATGACTGTAGTCAAGAATAAGTTATGGCATACTTTAAAATAACCGAAAGAGTGGAATTAGAATGTTCCTAACACAAAGAAACAATAAATGCTTAAGGTGATGGATACCCCAGTTACCCTTATTTGATTAATACACACCGTATGCTTTATCAAAACTTCACATGTACCCTATAAACATATACAACTATTATGTACCCATTAATTAAAATGTAAATTAGTATGGCCACTGTGAAAAACAGTATGGAAATTTCTCAAAAAACTGCAAATAGAACTGTCATACAATCTAGCGATACCATTATGGGTATTTGTCCAAAGGAAAAGAAATCAATGAATCAAAGGAATATCTCTACTCCCATGTTTATTGCAGCCCAGTTTACAATAGCAGAGATGTGGAATCAACCTAGGTGTCTATCCATGGATGAATAAATGAAGAGAATGTGTGTGGTACATACACAATGAAATACTATTTGGCCACAAAAAAGAATGAAATCATATCATTTGCAGCAACAAGGATGAAACTGGAAGTCATTATGTTAAGTGAAATAAACCAAGCCCAGAAAGACAAATATCACGTATTTTCACTTATATGTGGAAGCTAAAAAAGTTGATCACGTGGAGGTAGAAGACTGAAATGATTGATTCCAGAAACTGGGGAGGTAGAAGAGTGAAATGACAGATAACAGAGACTGGGATGTTTGTCTGAGAGAGAGAGGAATTAGGAGAGGTTGGTTAATGGATAAAATTATAGAGTTAGTTAGAAGGAATAAGTTCTAATGTTTGATATCAGAGTAGGGTGACTATTGTTAGCATCTAAGTATTATATATTTAAAAACATTAATAGCTAGAAGAGAGGACTTAAAATGTACTGATCACATAGAAATGATGAACACTCAGATGATGGATGTCCTAAATACTCTTGACATGATCATTACACATTCTATACATGTAATAAAATTTCACATGTACCCCGTAAATATCTATAAATATAATGTATCAAAAAATAAAAATACAAAATACAAAAACAATTAGAGAAAGGGGCAGTGGATATTTTTAGCATTCTAGAAAGTTGTTGATATAAATTCATCTTTCTCACATTGGAAAGCTATAGCTGGTTACAAAATCCGTTTGATCACTTTAACTCTTTTTGGTCTGTGTTCAAATGTAAAAAAAAGTTAAGACAGCAAGATTCTGTTGACATCATCATCATTTGAAGTATTTGGAATCAGCCAAACTTTGGAATCAGTCTTAATTGGTTTTTAGACAAACATTTGGTTTGTTTATTTTTATAAATATCCTTTCCTCCACTTATTGCCTATTTTGTTCTTCACTTAGGGTTTGTGTGTGTGTGTGTGTGTGTCTTGAGGAGACAGTACAGCATAGTGGTTGAGAAGACAGTGTCTGGAGTCAGACTTCTGGGATTGCATGCCTGCTGTGTATAACCTTACACAAGTACCTAACCTTTGAGACTTACTTTCCTCATCTGTAAAATGGGGATGATATTAATAGTAGCTACCTCACAGAGTTATTGCACAGATTGATTGAATTAGTACATTTAAAGGGCGTGATGTGTGGCTCATAGTGCTGAGTGCCATGACTCAACAAATGTGAGATTTGTTAACTTCTTGCTATTACTGTAATTATTATTAATTCATAACTTCAGGTATTCATTAACAAAACAACTTACCACTTTTCTCCCTCTTTTCCCACTTGCACTTTTACACTCTTATTAAAAGAAAGATGCTTTGTTACCTTGCTTTTGGCTTTTCTGTTGACATTATCACTGGATATACACATATTAAATTTTACTAACTGTATACTTTGCCATTCAGTGCAAGCCAAAGGGAAGGAAGTCTAAGACTCTTCAGCCTAGAACAATCTTTTAAACAAAATCACTTTATCAATTTTTTTCTCTTTATGACTTTCTTAACCAGTATAATTTGTCAAGAACAGTAACTATTTCCATAACATTTACCCTGAAATACTACATAGTTCTAAATATCTTCTGAAGCATTAAAGCAAGGTTATGTTTACTGTGATTTTTAAGTTTTGGTAATTTGACTATTCCATTTAAAAATCAGTAAACTTCGGCTGGGTGTGGTGGCTTATGCCTGTAATCCTAGCACTTTGGGAGGCCAAGGCAGGAGGATTGCTTGAGGTCAGGCGTTCGAGACCAGCCTGAACAAGAGTGAGACTCCATCTCCACTAAAAATAGAAAAATTAGCCAGGCATGTTGGCATGCACCTATAGTCCCAGCTACTCGGAAGGCTGAGGGAGGAGGATCCCTGGAGCCCAGGAATTTGAGATTGCAGCAAGCTATGATGATGCCACTGTACTCTAGCCCAGGCAACAGAGTGAGACCCTGTCTCAAAAAAGAAAAAAAGAAATTAGTAACCCAAACCACTTTAAAAAGCTGCTTGGCAGTATTTATTCAAGCTTGATACCCTGTGACTCACCTTGTTATATCCTGTGATTCCACTTCTTTGTATATGTTTAATAGATATGTGTGTATACATGTGTTCACAAAAAGACTTTTTATCATAATACTATTTGTAATAGCCACAAACTTGAAATTACCCAAATACTCAAGAACAATAGAATAAACTGTGGTATAGTCACACATTGGAATACTACATAGAAGTGAAAATGAAAGATTTATAAAGTATTTCTCAATAGTAGAGATGCTCAACAGTAAAGATGAATCTCTCAAATATAGTACTGAGAGAAAGAAGTAGAAAAGAGCATTTATTATGTTATATGGTTCTGTTTATGTCAAGCATAAAATCAGGCAAAAAGAATTCTAAGCCATTAGAAGTTCATATAGTATCATTGGGGATGTCATTGGGGAATACTGACTGGCAGGAGGGATCGGGGGAGCTTCTGGAGTGCTGTTAATGATCTGTTTTTTCATACAGGTGTGTTCAATTTGTGACAGCTCATCAAACAGAAAATTATGGGATTTTTTTTCCCCTTTGACTAATATACATTATAGTCCTAAAAGCTTTTTTAAAAGAAAAGTAACATATTTATATATCATAAACCTATTGCATTATACATTTAATTATATGTTTGATGATATTGAGATGCCTGTCTACATGCACTAATATTTTTCAAAATCCCTGTTTAATTATCAGAGGATTACAACACAAAAGATAAGAAAGGTGGGCATCCAGATTCTGAGTTTCCTGGACACTGATAGTTTTTTTAGTCCTCCTACATAGTAACGTAAGGTGCCCCATCAAATACAGAGATGAAGAGGATCCTTGATTGCAGAGCAAGCATTCTTTCAACAAGAAAGTATTGGCCCAGGAGGGTGACACTGAGCAGGTGGCTTTGGCTTAAGGCAGCACCTTAAGGCAGCAGGTGGCTTTGGCTTAAGGCAGCATAGAGTTCTGTCAAATTAATTGGCAAAGTTCGTTATGTTACTGGCAGACTTTGTGGTTGAAACTGTGTACTTAGTTATAAATGACTCATATCTGAAGGAAGGATAGGAATTAGTAAACTATTTTTGCAAGTTATTTTTAGTATAATTCACAGGAAAGATAATATTTAACACTTTAAGAACTTTTTTTTGAAGATTTCAGTCAATTTTCCATCAAGACAAAAAGAATGTTTTTTGGACTTTTAGCTTATGTGTGCTTGATTTTTATAAATTTTCTTAGGTTTAAAAATAGTACATGCTCGTTGACAGATTCAGCAATACTGAAATGACTAAAAAGCAAAAATCCTTTGTTAGTTTCATTTGTAGACCCTTTTTGTGTCTGTACATATCATATTTCATTGATTCTACAATGCATTTTATTATGCCACATTTTAACATCTCTGGAGTTGGGATGTATCTTTCAATTGTATCAGCCAGGTGGCATTTATGATGGTGTTGTCATCAC
Source organism: Avahi laniger (assembly GCA_963575035.1). Classification (NCBI taxonomy): domain Eukaryota; kingdom Metazoa; phylum Chordata; class Mammalia; order Primates; family Indriidae; genus Avahi; species Avahi laniger. The sequence continues at coordinate 9,405 of CAUYSK010019983.1, read as the reverse complement.
CTGGACATGGGAAATTTGGCTGTAGTTTATATTGTTTTCTCTTCAGTTGAGTTATATGCCTTCCGATACTATATGGGTTGACTTTAATTGCTGTTATTAGTATAAGATTTGAAAAGATTTCCTGCACTATGTGATTTGGCATTAAAGCAAAAAGTTAGCGTGTATAGAAAGGCACAGAAAAGAGAGCAGGGTGTAAATTTAACAAGAGTGAAGCAAATATTCATTGTTGGAAGGATGACCAAGTTCTGTTTCCTTGGAAAGCAAAAACTAAGTGCTATGTGGAATCAAGAAGAGGAGGTATTCTATGAGTAAATGAAGGACTGATGCATCTTATACCAGAAATGTGCAAAAGCTTTCCTTATCACAAGCAGCGTAACCTAAGGCAGGAGAAATTGCCAAATCTTGTGGAATTGATGGTTGGCGTGACCAATTCAAGCACCATGCAGAACTGTTGTTAAGGCATTGTGTCATAGCTTTAATTGCTCATTTCTTATAAATGAATTTGATCATCTTTTTATATGTTTATTCATCTTTTTACTTCTGTTGAGATAAACATTTGGCTTTTCTCTTTTAATCTAGTCATAAACATTTTATATTAATACATTTTCTGATGTCAAATCATCCTACATTCCTGGGAAAGTAATTTGATATTTTCTTTTTAAATTAATTATCTTGTCTTTATATATATATAACTTGTTTTTTAATAGTTGCATTATTTTTCTATCAATATACTACGATTTTTAAATAGTTGCCTGTTGATGTTCATGATTTTCAGTTTTTATTATTAAAAACAATGTAGCAGTGGCCATCTTTCCCTGTATACCTTTATATATTTAGGCTAGTGTTTCTGTAGAATAAATTCCTAGAAGTTTATTTATTAGGTGCATTTTCATTGTTTGATACCATGAAAGAAAGTTGAAAGTTAAATTTTAAAAAATATTCGCTTGGTTTAGAAATGTCAAATATTATCGAAAAATATACCATCATGTTAACAGTGGTTGTGTTCGTGGTGATTGACTTATGTGTGATTTTTAAAAAATGCTTTAATACAAGACAGACTTATTTTAAAAAAAGCTGAATGCTCATTAAACCAAATACTGCTTGAGAACTTCGGGGATTGTGAGCAGTTGTAGTTGCCGTATGATACATCAAGGAATGCAAAACATATGAAACAAATTAAAAACATGTTTGTAGAGGTAAGTTGATTGATTCATTGAGTGAAAGAAAGATAACATATTGCCTATTCTTTTTCAGGGTTTTTTGATTAATTCAAAACCAGAGAATGCCTGTGAACCTATAGTGCCTCCACCACTAAAAGACAATTCATCTGGCGCTTTCATTGTGTTAATTAGAAGACTTGATTGTAATTTTGATATAAAGGTACTATTTTTTTTTTACTTTTTGTTTACTATTTCTTTAGTTAGCTGATTTAAATTCTCCTTTGTTTCAGAAAAGATTTAAAATTTAGAAAGATTAAAAATGAACAAGCTGATGAGGATATAAATAACTACTATTGGTTCTAAGAATTTTCAGGCATTTGTTGGACATCTTGAGTTGTGGTTTAATAGTGGAATTTTGGTCTAATCTAGAAATGGAAACTTAACTTCAGCCTTTAGTTTTATGCTTGGACCCTTCCAGTATCAATACAACACCTACATCTATACCTGTAGCTACGCTGACCTTGAGATTTCTCTTTTGCAATAATTTAACTTTGTCCCTGTATATATTAATAACTTGTCTCTCTGAAATAGGTTATGCTGGCATTTCAGAGAGTAAAACAAAGTTCGCCAGAGGACCTCCCTCACCATGTATCACCACTGCTGCTCTAGAGGTGTGGTTTTTAAAAGTCTGTTTTTGGATTGGCCTTGGCAAAAAAGCCACCTTGAGGCCTACATAAAACAAGCCTTGATGTTATTTTTACTGGACTACCTCAGAGCCGAGTGTCATATAGTGTCTTGCATGTATCTCACAGTATAGGACACAGAATATTATTTCATGAACTTTCCATAGCTTGATCTTAGATGATTTTTCTATTCAGTAGGAAAGACTGCCCTTGACTCTTGCTGTGCATGAATTTTTTTCTCTGCTTCTTTCATTGCATGGAAGAAATGACACCTCCATAATAAATTTATTAAAGGAATAAAATGTTGAATGTAAAGGGGTTTGAAAATGTAAAAGCACTTTGTAAATGGTAGGTATTGTTACTACAGTATATTACTTCCAAATTTAGACTCTCAGTTGCCTTTAATGGGAAATAAATTAGAACTTGAGGTCAAGTGGAGTAGACTTCCTGCTCCTTAGCATTGTTTATATAGTTTGAATTTAAACTGTTACAAGATTTGATTTAGAATTAAACTATAATAATTACAGATTGCTTGAATCAAAATGAAATATTGTTCTGTTTCATTAATTTCTTGCTGCTAAGATATTAAACTAATTCTGTTGATTCCAAGGTTTATTGCACTATTCTGCATAATTTCTGACTTAGTACAGTGTTTGGTATCTAGAAACTAGAATACTTTTTTGTTATTGGTATAACTTTTTTTTTAGGCAGGGATGAGAGATGGTTCACTTTGAAAGTTCAGGAAATATTGTCATCAAACATTTATTTTTAAGGATGAAAACACAACTCAGGTATGAATAGGATAGAATTGTTAACCCTCTTGTCCCTTTAGTGGATCCTCATCATAAGTCTGAATGCTTCTAATGAAGTTTTGTGATTTATTCGTTACTCCAGCTCCTCTTTTCCTCTCCTGCCTTGAATTTCATGCTGTAGCCATACCACCTTCTTGAGCTCTCTCAGGTTGCCATGCCCTTCTGACTATCCCTTTGTGCCTTTACACATACTGTTTTCCCTTTTCAAGATCTCTCTCCAAGATGACCTTTACACCCATTAATCTGTTTCATCGGTTATGTGCTAGCCGAGGATGTTACTGCCTCTGGAATCCTTACTTTTCCTTTTTTTCCCTCTCTTGCAGAGCAAATCATTCCAGCTCAATTTGCCACCCTTCTGCTTTGTAAATACTTCCTTCATTTCTCTTTATCACATTGTGTTTTTTTTATATTAAATATATGTCACTTATTTGTGACCTGATGGTGTTTAGAGTTCATGTTTTAATTATATTTGTATATCCAATTTGTATTACGGTGCATAGTAAGTGATCAATAAAGGTTTATTAAATCCAACTATGCAATAGTAAGGCTTCTGCTTTTATGTGTAATGCATTCTTAAAAAACATGTACATGTCCTCTCTGGCGCGCCCTGCAGTGGTGGCGGCGGCGGCGGCGGCGGCGGCGCCACGGAGGGCGAGAACAAGTTGGCGGTGCTCTCGGGCTTTGTGCTCCGCACGCTCGCCTTCCAGCACCTCAACACGGACTCAGACACGGAAGGTTTTCTTCTTGGGGAATTGAAAGGTGACACCAAGAATTGCATTACAGATGCACAAATGGATGATATTAAAGTTCTTTATACAGTTGACATTCAGAAATATATTCCATGCTATCAGCTTTTTAGCTTTTATAATTTTTCAGGTGAAGTAAATAAGGAAGCACTAAAGAAAATATTTTCAAGTGTCAAAAAGACTTTTTCATAGGGTACCATTAGAGGTTGCCAATCTGGGCATGTCTGAACAGCTGGGTTATAAAACTGCGTCAGGTTCCTGTACGTCTGCTGGGTTTAGCCGAGCAATAGAAACACATAACTCTGAATTTTTTGAAGAAGATGGATCTTTAAAGGAGGTACATTAGATAAATGAAATGTATGCTTCATTACAAGAGGAATTAAAGAGTACATATGAAAAAGTGGAACACAGTGAAGAAGCAGTAGAGAAACTATTAAAGGATATAAGCCAATTAAAACGAGAAATTAAAAAAAGAAAACAAGCACAGACTCAAGCAGAACGAGAGAAGAATGCCCCAAAAGACCCTCAGGAGAACACTTTTCTTTGTCAAGCTTTGCAGATGTTTTTTTCTGGATTGTGAATTTGTTTGTTCATGTGTTACGTCTTTGAAAAACAGGTGTATTTCTAAAAGTAGCTGCAATAGCAGCCACCGTCTTGAGGTGGTAGACAACCTGACCTTAATGGTAGAATACACTGACATTCCTGAAGCTAGTCCAGCTAGTACACCATAAATGATTAAGCGTAAATCTTTAGAAAAGACAGGTGATGGATGGCAATTCAGGAAATCACGGCTGTCAGAGACACAAAACAAACCACTAAAACAGATACTGATAGTAGTAACCAAGAAAAAACATCCACAATAAGCAGCCCAGAAACAGATGAAGAGATTGAGACAATGCAGGATTCAGGTGAATATTCACAGTCTCCTACATTTCGATCCTTTTAACCCAAGAGGAGATTTTTCGTTTGGCTGAAGGATAAAGTCAAACGTTTCTATCATTTTTGCTATGTTCAGCTACTTGCAGTAATACATAAATATATTCAGATATATTCATTTGTTTTTACTATATTCAGCTATTCTTAGTAATACATAGATAAGGTAATTTCTTTTTACTATGTTCACCTGTTTGCAGTAATACATAGGTAAGTTCTAGTGTACTTATAAAGTACTTTTAAAATAGCAGATGCTTTTATTTTTATTTTTTATTTTTTATTTTTTATTTTTTTGAGACAGAGTCTCACTCCATTGCCCAGGCTAGAATGCTGTGGCATCATCTTCGCTGACAGCAACCTCAAACTCCTGGGCTCAAGCAATCCTCCTGCCTCAGCCTCCCCAGTAGCTGGAACTACAGGAATGTGCCACCACAAATGTTTTTATTTTAAAAGTCAAAATGGTTTACCTTTTACTAAATTGTTGAGGGAAAGACTTAAATAGTTACATTCTTTTAAACTTATACAGCATTCTTTAGAATTGGAAAAAAAAGACTAACTTATTTTTCCAATGTGGAAAGAAATCTATAAAGTTTATATGAAAATTTATTTTTATTGAAATCATTAAAATTCCCATTCCTTAAGTGATAATGAAAAGTACCTTATGGCTAGGATTGTCAAAATTTGGGACATACTTACATTAAAAATTATTTGTCTTAAATTTAAATTAAAAAGTGTACGTGTTAAGAAACACGTAAAAAAGGTTTAAATCGAGCCATTCTCATGTTAGAAAGGAAAATGTTAAAAAATTTCCTATTATATTTCACCATGTATATGCAGTTTTAATGGTTAAGATTCTAGTCTTTTGTCTATATTCTTTAACTTTGTTATTTTTTCCTTCACAAATATACAGTGGAGTATTTTATGGCCATTTAAGGCTAACGATTCCTTACTCATGCCATTCCTAATGATTTCTGTCTTTGTCTCAGTTACATTAAATTTATGAGACATCAGTTTAGAAGGGAGACAAAGATTATAATCAAGGTCTGGAAAGAGGCTACGTACATATGAATCCAATCTTTATCATTTACTTGCAGTGTGATCTTGGGCAAATTGTTTTACCTCTGTGTACCTTAATTTCTTTATCTGTAAAATAAGAATTATAATGCTTCCTGCATCATAGGATTGCTATAAGGATCAAATAAATTAATCAATGTTAAATTCCTTTCAAACAGTGCCTTGGACATAGGAAAGAGGTGGTGGGCATTAGCTGTTTATGTTCTGTGCTTTTTACCATTGAAGTTAAATAGAATAAAGTTAAAGATGGCAAAGATGCTGATTTTTCAGAAATGAAATTATTGTCTGATAAGTCACACTGTGATATAGTAACTCAGTGTCAGCTGATGTGTAAAATTTCTAATTTGGCTTACCAAAGACAGTTTTGTCATGCCAGCATGTAATGTGTTAAAATATAAGTTTCATAAATTCGTAAGAGTAAGAATTGTGGATCACCTGTCAAGGTAGCATGAATGGGTAAGGATAAAGTCATCATGGTTACATAATGGAACATTGGAAACAACTGAAATCTCATCCCAAAAAGAATTACCTTTCTAGGGTGGTTACTGGTGGTATGTTATTGGCTTTATTAGCTATATAATTTTTAGATGAGAAATCTCTGACTGCATTTAATGAGCTTTCAAACTGATAGTTCTGTACAGTTTTGTTTTAGGTATATTATGGAATCTGACCATCAGTATATGGACAATACTTTTCAGAACTGAAAATATTTCTTTGTAGATAGTTTTTTTTTTTTTTTTTTTTTTTTTTTTGAGACAGAGTCTTGCTCTATTGCCTGGGCTAGAGTGCTGTGGCAGCAGCGGCATCAGCCTAGCTCATAGCAACCTCAAACTCCGGGGCTCAGGTGATCCTCCTGTCTCAGCCTCCCAAGTAGCTGGGACTACAGGCATGCGTCACCATGCCCGGCTAATTTTTTCCATATATTTTAAGTTGTCCAGCTAATTTCTTTCTATATTTTAGTAGAGATAGGGTCTCGCTCTTGCTCAGGCTGGTCTCGAACTCCTGAGCTCAAACGATCTGCCTGCCTCAGCTTCCCAGAGTGCTGGGATTACGGGCGTGAGCCACTGCGCCCAGTCTATGTATTCCTCTTGATATTACCAACGCAAACCTAAGAAAAACAGGGAAATATAATAAAAATAAAAGCCAAAGTTAAAGAGTAAGAAGACAGAAAAAACAGATTTTATAAATCTGTTGTGTTTGTAAGATAATAAAACAGCAAACCTCTAGCTATATTTACCAAGAAAAAGAGAAACAAAAATATATACAATTAAAATGGATGTACACAGAGAAAACATTATAAAAGATTTACACAGAGAAAATGTTATGAAAGATTTACACAGATTGTTCTATTTTAATTTTTAAAATTTTAAAACCACAGATGATTTTCTAAGAAAAGACAATTATGAAATTTTCCTCATTAAGAGGAAGAAAACCTGATGAGAAGGTTCTGGAGTCAGAGGGTCGATGTCCTAGCTCTGCCACTTGCTAGCAGGTGACCCTGAAAAAGACTCTCTGTGCCTCAGTTCCCTCCACTGTAACCAACATAAGGATGACACATCACCCGTAAAGGGCTATTGAGAGGGTTAGATGAGGTCACACTCAGAGTACCAATGACAAACTAGAAAAAACGTTTACAATACGTGATATATGAAGAATTCTTACAAATTCATTAAAAAAAGGCAAAGGACACAAACAATACAAATCCCCTAAGAAATAAAAATGCCCAGTAAATAATGTTTCTGTCTACAGCCTCTGGGTTGGGATGGGTTGGGTAAATGGCAGGGAAAATGACTCTCATTCACTGTTGATCTAAATAAAATGTGTATAGATTTCTTGAGGCCAATTTGGAAATATGTATCAAAAGCCTTAAAATATACATATCTTTTGATTTTGCATATAGTCTCCTACAAATTATCTTAGAGCAACTGTAAAGGATATAAACAAAAGTTAAGCTTCAAAAATATTTACATGGTGAAAAATTGATAACAACCCAAATATTCATAAAAGGGGATATTAAATGTTACTATTCTTCCATGAAAAATCGTGTTGTAGATTAATGTTTATTGACATGGAAACTACTAATTCCCAGAGGACATTCATAACATGAATAATAAACTGGGCCATAGAAAGCCCTTCAGTAGTAACCTATAGCAAAGACTGCATGCATAGGCCATGTGGGTCTCAATGTGATGAAGACACATCCTAAGAAACTCTTGGTTAAAGAAATTGAAATTTCAATTTAAAAATATCCAGAAAACAAGGCAAAGAAGAGAGGATTACATATTAAATATTATGCAATGTCAGCCAAAGTTCTAATCAGAAGTAAATTTATGAGGCTAGAAAAACTACTCACATGCCTAAACAGGTACAAAGAATATACTATAAGGTTAAAAGTGGAAATTAATCAGTATAATTAAAAAGATCAATTTTAGAAGCATATCAAATTCTATATTCTACCAGAATATTTTCAAAAGCTCACATCTATGGCTGAAGTATTTATAACAGTAAAACACTGAAATCAAGTTAATGTTTAAAAAAAAGAGATTTGGCTAAATACATTATGAAATAGCCACATAATGTAATTTAATGCACATATTTTTAAAATGACATTTTAGGAGCTTCTTTAATGATGAAGGGGAAATGTGCCAGGTTTAAGTGAAAAAATTAGGTTTTAAAATATGACTGCAAAGATGTATATCAGAGGCTAATTAAGTGGTGGCCTAAAATTGTACAAAATTGTGGTCACAGGTATTTTGGAGAGGGAGATCCATAACTTTCATTAGATTCACAAAGATATCTGACCCTAAAAAGGTTAAATGCTAGTAACAGACATCAAGATGGTATACTCGTGCTATCTCAGTGGTCTGATTATAGGAGATTTTAACTTTCTTCTCTATAAATTATTAATGTTCGTATAATAAATACATATAATTTTATTAATAAAGAGGAAAAATTAGTCTTTTGTTGTTGCTTCTATAATTTAAAAAAAAAAAATACCTCCCTTTCCCTGAAAGCACAAATACACAAAAATACAGCTTAGTAGAGCCTCAGATATAGAATAGAACATCTAGTTACTAGAATTCTTCAAGTCATCCAGAGAACCTAAGCAATTACAAGAGATTAACAAGTGCTGTTCCTCAAATTTAGAAATATTTGCGGCTGGTTTGAAGGTAGCAAGTTAACTTGATTGTTCACAGTTACAGATTGAACTCCCTGTTCTCTTCTTTCCTCTTCTCACTATTGCACTTGACAGTCTTTACAAAATAAAAAAAAATTTGCTTAAGACATGTCCATGGACTAGAGAGAACAAGTACTCTATGTTACTGCCAGGTCACCCTGTCGCTTTAATTCAAAGTGATTCTAGATCTTTCTGTATCTCTCTTTGATTGGAAAGCTTTTGAATAAAGAAAAATATAAGTTACTGCCAGGATTTAGGGCTCACTGGCATTCTAGAGTTACCTGTGGCGTGGAAAACAGTGTGAAGGTACGAACAGTGAGCCTCATGTATTTGCTATACTAACCAGTTCCAGCAGAAAATGAGGTCGTGGCAAAAGCATCCCCTTGGGTTGATTGAAAGCCTGGGATCAAACTCTCAGCTGAGCCTTCAAGCTTCTCAGGATGTTTGCCTGGAGGGATAAAACACCACTCAGTTCATTCTAGTAGAATCCTGTGATCATACAAATGGCGGAGGTGAAGGATACACTCAGAACTGACTTCTAGACTTGACTGCATTTACTGCATTATGGCAACACCTTGGCTATTCAAAGGTCCTTGTCTAAGTCATTGCAGTAACTGAGAAAACAGCTGAGAAAAAGAAGAAAATTGTTAAGAATCAAAATAGCACATCATCAGTTTGTTTTTTTTTTTTTTTTTGAGACAGAGTCTCACTTTGTTGCCCGGGCTAGAGTGAGTGCCGTGGCGTCAGCCTAGCTCACAGCAACCTCAGACTCCTGGGCTCAAGCGATCCTTCTGCCTCAGCCTCTCGAGTAGCTGGGAC
>CAUYSK010019982.1:0-12048 GCA_963575035.1 Avahi laniger | reverse complement strand
AAGCATATGAAAAAATGCTCAACATTTCTAATCATCAGGGAAATGCAAACCAAAACCACAGTGGAATATCTTTTTCTATCCCTTTACTTTCAGTCTATACATGTCTTTACAGGTGAGATGAGTTTCTAGCAACAGTTAGCTAAATCATGTTCTTTAATCTATTCAACCTATCTCTATTTTTTAACAGGAAAGTTTAATTCATTTATATTCAAAATTATTATTGATATTTGAGAGCTTATTTCATTAATTAATTTCTGGTTGTTTTGTATATCCTTTAACCCTGTCCTTTTCTTTTGTTGTTTATCATTGCGGTTTGGTGGCTTTTTGTAGTGGTAACATTTGAGTCCTTTCTCTTCCTTATTTGTGTGTTTGCTCTACCAGTGAGTTTAATACATTTGTGTTTTCATGATGGTAGATATCACTCTTTCAGTTGTAGGACTCCCTTAAGCACTACTCATAGGGCCAGTGTAGCGGTCATGAACTCTCTCAGGTTTTGCTTGTCTAGGAAAGACTTTGTTTCTCCTTCATTTATGAAGGATAACTTTGCTGAGTATCGTGCTTTCAGCTGACAGGTTTGGTGTTTTTTGTTTTTTTTTTTTTTCTTTCAGCACTTTAAGTATATCATCCCATTCTCTTCTGGCCTGTAAGGTTTCTGCTGAGAAAGCTTCTATCAGTGTGATGAAGGTTTCCTTATAAGGGACTAGACTCTTTTCTCTTGCTGTTTTTAGAATTCTCTCTTAGTCTTTGACTTTTTACAATTTGACTATAATACACCTTTAAGAACACTTTTTATATTGTATCTTTTTGGGGATCTCTGAGCTTCTTATATCTAGCTGTGTAAACATCTTGCTAGACTTGGGAAGCTTTCAGCTATTATTTTGTTAAATAGGTTTTCTAAACTTTTGTTTTCTCTTTGTCTTCTGAAGCACCCAAAATTCAAATATTTGGTTGTTTTATGGACATATCGTGTCCCATATGTCATGTAGGCTCTGTTCATTCTTTTTTATTCCTTTTTTCTTTATTTTTGTCTGACTAGGTTATTTTGAAAGACCCGTCTTCAAGTTCTGAAATTCTTTCCTCTCTTTGATCTATTCTATTGTTAAAGCTTGTTGATGTAATTTGTATTTCATTTCATGAATTCTTCAGCTCCAGATATCTGTTTGGTTCTATTTTATGATATTTATCTCTTTGGAAAATTTCTCATTTATATTCTTAATTGTTTTTTTATTTATTTGTATTGTTTTTTTGTATTCTCTTATATCTCAATGAGTTTTTTGGTATCATAACTTTCAATTATTTTTCCAAGATTTCATAAATTTCTTTTTGATTAGAATCTGTTGCTAGAGAATTATTGTGTTCCTTTGGAGGAATCATATTTCCTTGATTTTTTGTTTCATTTTTTATATGTCCTTACATTGATATCTGTGTATCTGGTGTAAAAATCACTTCTTTCAATTTTTTTGGATTTACTTTTGTAGGGAAGGACTTTTTCCTGAAGATGTATCTTTGATGTTAGTTAAACAAAGCACTTTGGCTTTGATTCTGAAAGCATGCAGTAGTGTAGTCTTCATATGATTTCTTCAATTGTAAACATCATCAGTGGTGTCTGTGGTTTCTTCAGTATCCTTGGATAAAGATTTTGGTGGAGGTTTTGGTGAAATTTTGCTGGGAACAAGGGCAACTGTTTGGGCTCCAGTGGAATCAGTGGTGAGCCAAGCATGGTCTTGGGGCCCTGGGGTATTTTCTACTGGCACCAATGTTAGCAGGTCCAGCAGGCCAATTCTTGAGCCTCCAGGCACTTGCTCAGGCACTGATAGTTTCAGCGGTGAATTAAGTGAATTAAATTTTCCCATTAAAAACTATATACAGGTTGAATAGATTAATATCCAGTGGTGGATCAAGTGATTGTGTAAGTTCTGGGGCCCCTGGGAAGTGGGTGTGGCATTGGTGATATCAATAGCAGTGGCAGCATAACCCTCTGGCTCTCAAAAGTACCATGCTGGTATTGGTGGTGGCTGTGATCTGTTGTGGTGGGCCAGTCCCCAGACCCACAGGTGGCATGTGTAGGTAAATGCCAGCTGTAGTAGTAGGTGGGCCCAACCTCAGGCCCTCAGGAGAAGTGGTCAGGTGCTAATGGTAGTGGACTAGGCTAGGTGGTCCCAAGGCCCCCAGACAGCATGCTCAAGCACTTGGGGGCAAGCCCAGGCCAAGCAGGCCTGTCCTCAGGACCGCAGTGGTGCATGCAAGTGCTGGCTGTGGTACGCAGGAATAGAGTGCTTTTATAGGACCATCAGTGGTTGCACTGCAGCGCTGCTACTGGTGAGGGTTGGGCTTCTTTCAGTGGCAGCAGCCATATGTAGGCAGCTGGAGAGTACACTCATTGTTCATGCTTGCAGCAGCAGCCCACAGTGGTGGTGGCAGTCAATGTGGGATTTATCCTCAGAGCACATGAAAATGTATAGCAGCTTCACTGCTGTGGGCAGCAGGATAACTCCTGTTGCTTGTGCTTTAGCTCTGGCAACAACAGCCAGCTACAATGGTAGCTTCAGGTGGGGAGTGTCAGGGGGGCTCTAGGGATGTGAAGATGCAGGATGCAGCCTGGCGGGGGCTGGGCTCTCAATATGGCTCTTGCCGTAGCCACTTAGGATGGGGGAAGAGGGGCCCAGTGTGAGCTCCCTGTCTGGAGATATGCCTTCACATGGTCTACAGGTAGTTCTCTTAGTCTCAAGGCCCACAAGGGCTCTCTGGTGGCTAGAATTGCAGGAGTCTGCGGTGGGAATGTGAAATACCAAGAGTCTCTCTCACTTAACCCTTTCCCCATGTTGGAGAGGCTCTTCAGGCACTCAGCTCATCCTGGCAGGCTTCCTCTCATCCCTCCACTTCCTTGCTTTAAGTGTTTCCTTTACTCCTCTTTTGAATCCCAGTATTCTCTCTTAGATGACCTATTTGACGTGTATTATCTACTCATTATTTTAGTTCTTCTTTGTGGAGGAGGCTGGTGCCAGATGCCTCCAGTCAGCCACCTTGAAGCCCACCCCGTGTGATTTATAATCTCCACATTGTCTCCTTGTTGACTCCAAACTGTGTATATAAAAGCTCTTGGTACTAATTCATGCAGTTTGTTTTCATGATTACAAGCAGAAAATTTGGATTTTGTATTACAGACTATGGACTTCATGTTGGAGAAGTGTACCTTGAGAGCTCTGTTAGAGATCTGTGGCCCTGAGTATCCTCATACTGTACTCCTTCCTGTGTTCGTGTGATTCTTCCACATTTTTGTTGTTCAGAGTCTCAGCTCTCTCCTAGTTTCCTTAAGGGAGAGGCCTGTGTTTTTGCATGTCATTTTTGTATCTGGATAATTTTGGAGAGGAGTAATGGGAAATATTGACTTTATGTTATTATTGTCAGGTAAAAGGAAGCATTAATCATTTTCTGAAGATCCAACATTTTAAGCAATAAAAGCGTCTCAAACTTGAGCATTTTTAAAGTCAATGCATTTGTTGGTTTGTGTATGTATAAAGCATAGCGGTAGTTGAAGCTCCCAAATTATGTGCTTTTGCCTGGGCTACAAGACAGAAGCCACTCTATTTTAATTAATGCCTCCCAAAAATCCTTCTCTTGTGCCTGAAATTTTATCAATAAGGGACAAATATTAGCAATTTTATTTTTTTAATTTGGGAAAACTGAAATATAGACTGTTTGGAACAAGTGCTTCCAAGCGGCACACAACGAACACATATAAACAGCATACACACTATGATTAGTTGTCTTCACATACATTATTTCAAATAATTCTCAAAAGAGCCTTTCTTTATTGAGATTATTTTTATTCATTTCACTGATGAATAAACAGGCTCATGGAGAAAAGTAATTTTCCCATGGTGGTTTAGGTAGCAAGTAGTTTATTGGTGATTCGGATACGAAAATAATCACACCTGTTTCTCTTCTAAATTCTTAAGAAGTTGAGAACATATACTGGACACAAATGAATGTTTGCAGCAATATACCATGCTGGAGGATGTGCCTTATTCCTGCTGCTACATCCCTAATCTAGATTGTGGGACTTGCTGGGGAAAAGCTAAATCTACAGAGCAAAATCTGGGCCATCTGCCAGCCATCTGCAGGGATAGTTGCAACTTGCATCCTACCCCACTGAGAGAGCTGAAATGTGTCTCAGGACTGCACCCAAAGCCTGCTTACTACATAACAACAGGAGGAGAGAGAAATTTAGCAGGTAAATCTGAGAGGAAATAAAAATAGACTAGAGCTGGTGCTACCCACAGGTAATGATGTTTACCACAACTCCACCATTAATTTGCCACTCTTCCCTCCTCCATGTAGGCAGAAGAAAGGACAGGGCATGGGAGAGGGATGGGGAATATTCCTCCATTATTGTGCTCTCCTGAAGACATGGAAGTCTTCTCCCCTTTATGGTAACAGGAAGAAGGGGATCAAGTATCTCAACAGCTTTGTAAAAAAGACCTACTGTTTCCAAAGTCCGTGAGCTACCCTCTAGCCACCACCCATACCCAATCAGTTGAGGAAAGGAAACTGGTACATTTGACTCTTGCCTTTAATTTCCAGTCTTTAAATAAAAATGGCTGGCTGGAGGACAGCAAGCCTCACTCAAGGGTAGTGTGATTGAATCTCTCATTGGATTTCCCACCACTTACACCAGCATCCTGGTTACAATGTGGACGTCAGCACTCTCCCTGTCATTCACTCTCTTTGGTAGTTAAACTGGATCTCACACTCTAGCTGTCTCTTCTCAAGAAAGTCAACAAATTATTTTTTTTCTCTTTCCATTTCTAGAACACTACATCTCAGTCACTCCTTTTTCCCCTCTTTGTTTAGCTGCCTCATTTTTAATCTGCCCAATTTGATTCACTTTTCTTTCTTTTCTCTAATCTATTGATTGTTTTCCTCCAAGTGCATTTCCTATTCATGCCACTGAGTTCATCTTGAATAAAATCTAGCTTTCCACTTAATAAACTGTCTACATAGCATGTTCTATTTACAAAATTATTTTAATTCGTTCTTCCTTAATAACTCTGAGAAGTGATTCAGTGGGCTTACACATTCTTTTCCTGGGCTCTTCCTTGCAATTCTTGCACAAATCTCCTGGCTCTTTATTTTTTTCCAATTCTTGCACAAATCCCACCCCGCTTTTTTTTTTTCCAATTCATCATTATTTGCCCATCCATCTGTTTCTTCCAATGCACGGACCTTAGCTTTTCAGATGGATCTTCACAGACATCTGCTATGGGGTCAACTGTGTGGAACCATAATTTCCCCAAGCCTCACCACTCTCTGGGTACATATGTGGGATCACTAATATTAATACCTAATTTTTCTGGCTCATTTCTCCAAACTGCCAATGCATAAACACCAGCTCCCTGAAAATTTCCTCTCAAGAAATTTTAGAAGCTCCAGCAGCATATGCGACATATGCTGCCCTTTCACGGATCCTGTGCCACTGTGCTGGCCGCAACCCCTTCCTCTTGCTGCTCCAGTGGGTCTGTTTTTCTCTGTCACTGCTCTTTAAGCTGCAGCAATTCCATGGAAGTGCTTTCAGTGCTCCATTTGGCATAGCAGGCACTGCTGCTACACTGCTGCTACCTCCTCCAGCTGCCAAAGTCTCCCTTGCTGATCTCTGAGCTCAGCATGTCTCTGCTGGTGGCACTCCTGAACTCCCCAGAGTCAAATCTGCTCTGTGGTATGTGGCAGGGTGACAGAGAAGGACTCCCCACTCTTTGTTCTGTATTCATGTAAAGGTATCCCAGTGGAGTGTTGCTGGGTTACTGTATCAGTTTGCTAGGGCTAACATAACAGAATACCACAGACATTTCTTAAGTAAGAAATTTATTTTCTCACAGTTATGGAGGATGCAAGTCCAAGATCAAGGTATCAGCTGGTTTGGTTTCCCCCGAGATCTCTCTTCTTGGCTTGCAGATAGCCATCTTCTCTCTGTGGCTTCACAGGGACTTCTTTCTGCACACACGCACCCCTGGTGTCCAAATTTCCTCCGCTTGTAAGGACACCAGTCAGATTAAATTAAGGCCCACCCTAAAGGCCTCATTTTAACTTACTTCTTTAAAGGTCCTGTCTCCAAATACAGTCATATTCTAAGATACCGGAGGTTAGGATTTCAACATATGAATCTGGTGGGCAGGGAGGAGTACACAATTCAGTTGTATCAGGTACCACTGCAATTCAGAACATAGAGAAACAATTCTTCCATTTTTTCTCTCTGTCTATGGTGCAGACATGCATCTTGAAGTCAAGTGTCTGGTAACCACCCCTTCCTCCCCACACACACACACATAACTGAGAACTTCTACACACCTCTGAAAGCTCGGTATGGGTTAGTACTCTATTGGTCATGGTTTCCTTTTCCCAGAGACCTCACAGACCCTGTACCAAAGCCATACTTGGAGCTAGTACTTTCAGTGCACTTACTCAGACCTACCAGAACCCTCAACATTGGAGGCCACCTGGACTTAAAATGAATCACAGCTAACTATGTCACAAGGATGGCCTTTATCAAAAAGTCCCCAAACAACAAATGCTGGCATGAATGTGGAGAGATTGGAACACTCTTACACTCTTGTGGGACTGAAAATTAGTACAACCCCTGTGGAAAGCAATTTGGAGATATCTCAAAAAGCTAAAAATAGAAATACCATTTGATCCAGCAATCCCACTACTAGACATCTACCCAAAGGAAAAAAAAGGCATTCTATAATAAAAACATCTGCCCTTGATGGTTTATGGCAGCACAAGTCACAATTGCACAGATGTATAAACAACCCAGTGCCCATCAATACATGAGTGGATTACTAAAATGTGCTATATGTATACCATGAAATACTACTCAATTGCAAAAAACAATGGTAAACTAGCACCTCTTGTATTATCCTGGAAAGAGCTGGAGCCCATCCTTCAAAGTGAGGTATCACAAGAATGGAAAAACAAGCACCACATGTACTCACCATCAAATTGGTACTAATTGATCAACAATAAGGTGCTCACATGGTAGTAATATTCACTGGGTGCCAGTCAGGTGGGAGGGGGTGATGCGGATGGGCAAAATCATAACTAATGGATGTGGAGCACACTGTATGGGGGAAGTGCATGCTTGTAGCTCTGGCTTGGATGAGGCTAAGGCATTATATGTAACCAAAATGTTTGTACTTCATAATATTCTGCAATGAAAAAAAAACATTTTAAAGCAGCTAAATAAAAAGAAAAAAAGAACAACTATTTTATTGGGAAATAATGGAAAGAATTAGAAACATACTTCTCATCAGAAACCATGAAAGCAAGAAGACAGTGGAGTGAAATCTATAAATCATTAAAAAAAAACAATTACCAACCTAAAATTTTACGTGCAACAAAATTATCCTTCAAACAAAAAGGAGAAATGACTTTCTCAGACAAACAATGAGAGAATTCATCAGCAACATGCCTGACCAGAAAGAAATATTAGAAGAAATTCTTTGAAAAGAAGGAAAATGATATATTAATATATCATAAAATCAAATCTACATGAAGAAAAGAAGAGCATTAGAGAAGAAATAAATAATGGTAAAATGAAATATTTTTCTTTTTCTTATTCTTAATCTAAAATATAACCATTTGTTTAAAGTACTAGCAGTAGCAAGGCATTAGGGGAGTATAGCATTTGGATAAGTAGAATGACTAACAGTAATGTCACAAGAGAAAGGAAGGAGGAGGGACTACTTGGTTATAAGGTACCTGCACTGTAAGTGAAGCAGTATGGTGTTATTCGAAACTGACCACAGATTTGTTGAAAATGTATGTAGCAAATTGTAAGGCAACCATTACTTTTGGAAAAATAAAAGTATGTTGACATGCTAAAAGAGAAGATAAATGGAAAAAAAGAGAGGTAAAAGAACAAAGGGAAAATTGAAAGAATGATAAACAGGTAAAACATGGTATATTTTAATCAAACTACAGTAGTCACCGCTTATCCTTATGTGCGATTTTGCTTTCTGCAGTTTCAGTTACCCACAGTCAAACTTAGTCCAAAAATATTAAATGGAAAATTACAGAAATAAGCATTTCATAAGTTTTAAATTGTGTGCCATTCTGAGTATTGTTATATTTGTTATATTTTATTATTAGTTATTGTTGTTAATCTGTACCTGTGCCTAATTTATAACTTAAATTTTACCGCAGGTAGGTATGTGTAGAAAAAGCATAGTATATACAGGGTTTGGTCCCATCTCTGGTCCCAGGCCTCCACTGGGGGTCTTGGATTATGTGCCTCATCGATAAGAGGGGACAACTGTAGATGTTGGGCCCCTGCTTCTGCCCCGGCTGCCTCACAGCAGTTCTCAGCACAGTCGCCAGAGTCACCTCCTCACAATGTCAATCATTCCGTATCCCTCCTCTGCTCGCAGCTGTGCACGGACATCACAGTTCACACACAGCAAAAGTTAAAAGCCTTCCAATGGTATCTCCTTGTCTTTCCAATCTCCTTTTCATGGTTTCTCCCCTGTCCCCCAACCCTAGCCCAGGCATTTTCTCCCCCAGCTTGGGGGGCAGGCAGTTACCTCCCAGATTTCTCTATGGCTAACTTCCTCACTTCTTCCAAATTTTTGCTCAAAGGCCACTTTCTCTAGAGTCTACCTAATCATTCTATTGAAAATTATAATCCATCCTTTCCTCGTTGCTTCCTCACACACATTTTCCTTTTTTTTTCATATTTCAATTGTGCCAATTTTATTTATTTATATTTTTATTCTCCTGTGATGAGCTCTATCTCCCCCCTAATACTTTCAACTTTTAACATACTATAAAGTTTAATTATTCCATTTCTTGTTCATTATCCGCCATCCTCAATTCAATATAAACTCCATTAGGGCAAGGATTCTGTCTGCTTTGTTTGCTGATCTGCCAGAATAATGCCTGGCTCAACAAATATTTGTTGAATGAATGAAGGAATTCCTAACAATATCTATAGACTTCTTCCAGCATTTAAAGGCTTACACTGTGATCCGAGTACATACCTTACAGCACAGACCAGGATTCCGCAAAGTACAGCATAGGGACCAAATCTGGCCTGTGTCTGTTTTTATAAATGAATACAGGAACATGGGAGCACCTATTTGTTTGCTTACGGTCTATATCTGTTTTCATACTGCAAAGATAGGGTTGAGTAGTTGCTGCAGAAATCCTGTGAGCCCCAAAGCCTAAAATATTTACTACCTGGCCCTTTACCGAAAAGATTTGCTGCCCTCAGTATTGATCATAGCATTTGGCCTGCTACTTTCGAACACACAAATAAATAAAAAACCTAAGTAGATATTTCAAGCCTGTAGTCTTCCTTTCTGTCTGGCTTCCAGACAGGTCGGAGTTCTAGCGTCATATATGGTGTGGCCATTTCTGTATTTTCAGTCTCTTAGAGAAAATGAAAAACACTTCTATAGAAATTCTTTGCATAAATGCATCAGAGATAAAGAAAACAGTTGAAGAAGGAAAGATGAAGAAGTAACAGAATGATTAAGGATAAAGAAAGGAATTGTTACCTTTTTGATTAAATCATTGGCATTATTTAAGTGGAGAAGAAACTAGAACAAAATCTAAAATAACCAAAGTCACCAATTTACATCTTTTATGTCCCCCTAATAAAGAACTAAAGAGTCACATTTTATTAGTTCATTTCTTAGTTTTTCACTTCCACAAACTGAAGTGAGACTTTTCCTAAGTTGTTCCAGCTTCTTCAGGATGGCATTTTGATTAAAAGGCCAAGAATCTTCATACAATCTGTAAAATATTCAGGAAGTTGAGAGAACCCATAAATGAATATAAAAGCACAATTAGATTGATAAGAACTACTTTCTAGCAATGTGCTATATCACCTCCTGGAATGCTCTGTTTCTTGAGAGTCTGTTGACATTTCATTATCCACCCCGCAAGGTAAGGTAATTTAGCTATTTTAATTTCCATTAACCAAAACTGTAGGTCAGGAAGTATTTCAGCTTAAGTGTACCACCCCTCCACTGTTAGAAAATGGAATATAAATTGTCTTTCCATCTCTGATTTTTGGATAAAATAGATTTTGATTGATCTGTATCACTTTTGCTTGCAGCTCAACTTTCAATAATAAATAATGTATGTAAGATAAAATTACAAAACTTAAATAAGCCAGAGTTTAAAATGGACTAATTTTTATGGCTTCCTACCCATAAAATGGTCTCATTTTTAGCAATTTTCTGCTCATGAAAAACCCTTTTTAAAAATCAACATGTCTTTGAAGCAGAACACACACAGTGGCTTTTTTCATTACAACCGCACTAAGCTTCTAATAGTTGATTGGTATTTCATGAAAAATGTGACCTTTTTTCTTTACCTGCTGATGAAAGCAAATCTATTGCAAATTACACATGTGAAATTCTTTATTACTCTTTGTTCCCTAAGTCCTAGAAATAAAGACAGAGCTGTTTGCACATGCAAAATCATAGAAGCCATATTAGTGGGTTTTTGTTGAATAGTTATAACCAATAATGGTTTGAATATTTGTAAGTATACATCAGGGTACAACCCTTCATTTGATTATGATTTTGAACCACTGTTGTCCTTGGTTTCTAACTGACATCACCTCTTTCTGAACCTTAGATCTCCATAGGCAATAAAACAATAATGATAACACAATGTCCTCATTTGCTGGCACATGGCACTGGAAGAAGAGCTCTGGAGTTAAAGTCAGGAGGCCAGTGTTCTAGAATTCTTCCTGCCACTAAAAGACATGATGTGGTCATTGGTAAGCCCTAACATTTCTGGACTGTAGTTTGTTTATCTGTTAAATAAAGGATCTGCACTAGGTAACCTTAGAGGACACTTTGAGGCAATGTTCCACAACTGTAAAGAAAAATGTGATTACCTGGCTAGCAGCTGACCTTCCCAAAATTTTGTTTTTTCAGAGAGCATAGGTGCCAAGCTAATGGTCTCTGTGGCCTCTGAAGAAAATACAGTTAAGTATTGTTTAATTTTGTAGTTTTATCAAATCGTTTACACACAGTTATTACAAAGGCATCCATATTCTCTGCAAAATAAATAAATGGACAAGTAAAGTAAGCCAATGCTTGCAAGACAACAGGCAAAAGTAAGAAGAGAAAGCAAATGGGAAAAAAGAATGATGATTAACATTATGTGTGGGATGTTCCTACCTATATATCAGACCAAAAACATCACTGTCACAGCACAGTGGCATGTTGGGATGAGAATGGGACCAAAGGACTTATCAGCTTCTTTCCCAACAAGTCATTCATTCACATACCCATTCATTCAATTACCTGTTCATTCAACAATTTTTTGGCATTTTATGTGACAAGCACTATTCTAGACATTGAAAACAAATATAACACAAGCAAGACCTTGGCTTGAACAGAACTTACATTTTAGTGAGGCTCTGACAATGAACAGGTCAGCATATGAATGAATGAAAAATAGCATTTCAGGGAGGAGCCAAGACGGCGGACAAGAATAGCTGCCAGTCAGATGTCTCTGCAAAAAAGATGAATTGTAGAAGAAAGAGAAAAAAATAAGCCAGCAGAGAAACATAGATTGGGTGAGGGTCGAAAAGAAGGGTGCCTGAAACTACAGGAGACTCCACGGGAAGACCTCATGCAGGAGAACTGGAAGGAGAAAGGTCCCGTGAGGCTTGATGACCAGCGACAAGGGTAGGTGGGGCGGTGAACTTCCCCTTCCCTTGTATCTCAGACTGCTGATGGGCTCCTGAGCGGTTGGAGAGACCTGCCAACGCCAGCCCAGAGACAGCTGCTGCCACTGAGCAGTAGACACAGCGCCGGGCTCCCAGCCCCCTCGGGGAACCTCCCCGTGTGCAGACCCAAGCCTATCAGCAGACGCCATAGTGCTCCATTCTCTCCTTCCCCTCTCTACCTGTGCCGTGGGTGCCCAGAGAGACAATTTAGCCATCACACGGAGGCATCTTCAAGGAACAGGACCTTTCCTTTTGGGGCCCTACAGCAGACTGAGGGGTACTCAGACTGCAAGTTCCCT